>OY776284.1:48854702-48902917 GCA_963675345.1 Trididemnum clinides | reverse complement strand
GAATGTTTACAAATTGACGAGTTCACATATGTACTCAAACTGGTGGCAGTTTTGCTCAATACGCTTTTCATATCTTGAAGAAATGGACTTAGAAAAGTCCAGCAACATTTTCTCTGGTATTTTAGCACATTCTTTTTCAATTGCTGCTCTCATTTTAGCAATTGTTTTAGGTTTCCTACTGCAAACTTCGTTTTTTAGAAACAGTCACACAAAGAAATTTACCAGTGTCAAATCTGGTAAACTAGGTGAACATCCTAACTGTTTCTTTTCTTCCAACGGTTTCTAAAAAACGAAGTTTGCAGTAGGAAACCTAAAACAATTGCTAAAATGAGAGCAGCAATTGAAAAAGAATGTGCTAAAATACCAGAGAAAATGTTGCTGGACTTTTCTAAGTCCATTTCTTCAAGATATGAAAAGCGTATTGAGCAAAACTGCCACCAGTTTGAGTACATATGTGAACTCGTCAATTTGTAAACATTCTGAAATTGCCCCAAGTGTCTTTTGTGTTATTAAGATTTAATTTGATATGTTTTTGTATATTTTTTCTCACAAATTCTTTAAATGTTTATTCTTTCTTTTGCATCAATTTATTTGAAAGCAAAAATCAATAACTTGATTAAGTTATAACGATTCAAAGAGTGTGTACATCTTTTTGGGACACCCTGTATATATAACTCAAAGTTTGTCTGTCTGTCTGTCTGTCTGTCTGTCCGCTATAGAAATAAAACTGGAGACATTTAGATACAAACAAACATATGAATCTTATATAACTTTTTCCAGGGAAGCCAAGTACGGTATTTTGATTTCGATCAGAATCGTCTATGGGGGCTACGAGCCTATATTTATTCAACCTATATTAAAATATGGTTATTCAATGTAAAAATTCAATTACAAACCACAAACAGAATGTTAGAAAGGTTTATATATAAACGTTTTTGCTTGAACGAGATGTACCCAAACAATTGCGCGCATGTCCGCCATTTCTGTTATTGCCGGTATATATACCGTCGCGGGAGCGAACACATAAAAATCGCTAGCCGGGATCGAAAGAGTTAAAATATGGTTATTCAATGTAAAAATTTAATCAGTCTTTACATTTTACCCAATCAACGACGGGTAAATCTGCTAGTTTTATATAAATATTGTTTTAGTTTTATTTCCTGTCATATCCCAATGCGTTATTTTTACCACTTACGTTACGGCTTCAATAGGTTATGCTCTTTTACTCATTATTATGAAATACTGCCTTTTGTTTTATTAAGTAATTAGACGCCTCATTTATCTCAAGCCTATTTCTATATAACTTTACCTATCACATTATTTTGAATCTAATTCGATAGGAGTCGGAGCTAGTTTTATGGTTTGTAGTTTTGATAGCTGTTTATTATTGTAGAACCCGTGCAGATGAATATTTTTGCTTCTTGTAAAGTTTTGAAGATTTTATTATCTTAGTACAGCCTTTTTTCTGGTTTTACCATTAGTTTGTCTGAAAAAATATTTAAAGTTTTTCATGTGCGATTTTTATTTTTTTGCAGAAACTGAGGATGCGTTAGCGAAATTAATTTTTCTTATGGCCAGAAAATGTCAAAGCTGACGACTTTATTACTATTTATTAGTAGCAGACTCTTTTCCAACATTTACTGATAAGGAGTAAGGTCGCTTGGATAGACTATCCTGCCAGGGTTTAATTACTGTTTTCGAATTTTGATTGTAATTTAGGAAAATAAACGTTTAGATAAGCATCAGAGTAAATATTTTTGTGATGTATACGATGCACTTCATTACAATAAAGATGCCTAATTACCTTAAGTCGAACAAGATGACGTGTGGCAACTTTTAAAAAAATCACCAAAACTAACAATCTTCTTCAGAGTTATTTCAAGTGTAGCAACTGAGCATATTGTGCTAGGAGAAGATGCTCAGCAATTACAAGGCAATGTTTGTAGTTCTGCTCTATCATGATAAACATATACGCAGGAAGCGGGAGGGGTGTCAGCGTTACCTGTTAGAAAACTCTTAAGGCAAACCCTGATTTTCAAGGCGGCTGCAACTTTCTCAAATAATTTTGAATGATGAAAAATTTTTTGATGCAGTGTTCACTAAATTTAGATTACAACTAAAACATTCATTTTTACACAGTTATATCAGTTAAAATATTACAATATACAGATTATACAACGTTTTCAGGGAAAAATGTTTCCGATGTTTAGGCTAACATGTTACCTCTCCCCAGCAAAATGTTTTCTCTATGCCTATGGTCACTGGGAAACGTCACAGCAGTGCTGTAATCGTCTTAGGGAATCGAATCATTTTCTGTGTTGAAAGTGCCTCACAACTAGATTATTCCCGGGTCCCACACTTGTTGTTTATCCGTCTCTGTAGTATCGAGACGTTTTTAGAAGTAAGGAACATCGGAGTAGCTACTAGAGAAATCGGCAGGGATCCAAGATATATTTTTTGGCGTTTTTTTCCTTAATTGATCTTTATTTGGAAACATTTATTTAGTTACGGACGCTTGTCATTTTTTCAAGAAAAACGATCTTTTATCGGGACATCTACTCCTACATATTGTTCTCATTTTACTTAAAAACAGCGCTCTACTTTAACCGAACACAAGAAATTTGAGAAGCGTCTTATTATTGTCTCCTTGGCTACGCTTATTAAAAGATCCATTTTCTAACGGATAATGTCTGGTATTTTACATAATACTCTTAATGACATAAGCGTTTCAAAAAGTAAGATTTATTTCATTAATATTTTTTTTGAAGTATGTTATAATCATAACATAAAGTTAACGTATCAGGAGGGTCCATGTCTTCTTAAGAGATTTTTGAATGGTCGAATGCATTAGAAGCAAAGCCTCTGATTTTAAGATGTATCTACAAAGGCACGAGAAATTGGTTTCAGAGGTCACCAATAAAAAACTCAAAAAACATTTCTAAAGAATACAAGCTATCAGGGCTGCGAACTCGAACTCGAAAGAACTCGATCTTTTTGCCGAACTCGAACTCGAACTTGAACTCGAAACTCAAAATTTTGTGGGACTCGAACTCGAAAATATTTAAAGCGAGTTCGAGTTCATTTTTATTGGTACAATATCATTACAACTGAATTTTAAAAAGTGAAATCTTTTCATTGGAAATTAAGGACCTTATGCAGAAAGTAGGCTTAAGCCAGGCTTTTTTAAATTGTCTAAGCCCAAGAGTTGTCATCGATTTCGTATGCAGAAAAAAGTTATTGCCTTAAGCATGGTTTAACAACTTGTTTAAGCCGGCCTTTCATAAGTCACCATTGCAGATGGCTTAAATCGCGACTTATGTAAGCAATGAGGCAAAACCCTAGTTATTGTATTGCTGTTGCTAAATTTGGGCAATGGGCCCCCGGTAGCTTAAATCAGTAACACGGTTATGCAGCATGCCGTATCACTTACTCTAACCGCTTCAACCAAATCTTTTTGCAAACAACAACTTCCAGTTGTATCGCACCATAATAACGTACAGCGTGTCACCTGCGCAGCAGTAACGTCACAATCCCTTCACAAACTGGGTTTGAAAAAACGGTAAACGGGCTCTCAAAAGTCTCGTTGAAATTTAGTTTTTGCATACCGCCAAGCCTCCCTTTGTAAGCCCGACTTGCTCAAGCTCGGCTTAGGCTTAAGCTCGACCTAAAATAAGCCTGCCTTCTGCATAAGACCCTTAATGTTTTGCGAAAACATTACCGGCACTGAAAAGAACGTTCTAATTAGATTTAAGAGTTTTGCAATGTAAACAGTCACAGTAGAGAATGGGTGACTTAATTGACAGTTAACTTTTTCTTTGTAAACAATGATCCTCTGACATAGTCCTTGTTTTGATCGAAAGCGCACATTCACGGCAGCCTCGACTAAACTGCGATTGTTATTCAGATCCAAGAATAAAACCTTGTGCTGAAAGTTAGTAAGAGAGGATAGGTAAGCAAAACATAGTAAGATCAAAGAGCATGTTTAATAATTTAACAAGAATTAGGTAAATCTGACCAGCAGAACTGTTTTTGTAACGTAGCACTTTTTACTGGCAGTGTGTTTATTTCTCAATTTATTTAGTTGCTAGGATGGTTAATTGGTGGTTTTCGTTCATTTCAACTTTTTGTTTAGACAAAATTAATCCAAACTTGAATCTTGATTACTTATTGTATAAACCTAGCGAAATGCCACATGCTCAATCCAGTTATGTGTATGATTGCTTTGAATTTGATGACAAATATAAAACTTACAAATGCATCGAGAAAAAGAAAAGTGGCGAAGAATGCGGCAGCATTATAAAAGTGCGCATGTGGAACCCATGCAGCAATTTAAAACGCCATTTAGAAAGATTCCATGCTGAAAAATCAAAAAAAGTAAAGCAGGCAGATGAACAAGATTTAAAGTCCAAGCAAAAGAAGTTGGAATTAAACAACCAGCCGTTGATTGCGTCCCATTTCCAGCCACAATCTGTAACTGTAGCAATGAACAAGGATAAGTTTATTTGGGGCATAATCCAATTAACCCTAAGTTAGTACTATCACAGTTTGAAACACTGTTAGTACCCTGGGGTGTTTGAACACCCCATTCTTAAAATTCATGTCTTCTTGCTTATCATTACATAATGTTCATTCAGCTTCTTTTGTAAGTTTTTATAGTTACCAACAAGTAAAAAAATTTTCATTTACTGATACTGAAAAATGCTTTTGTATCACATCAGGTCAACCATAGAAAATAGTTAAATTTTGACTTTCATTATATCTTTACAAGAATAAAGAAATAAAAATTATATATTAAGCATGTTTATTTTCTTCATATCAACAAAAGCAATATTAATTAACAATTATTAATCAATATGAATTTGTCTAAAAAAGCAGAAGAGAGAAAACTAACGCCGAAATCCAGGAAACTAATGAATGGCATGCTTAGTAACATGGGGTGACGTCACACCTCAAACCACAACAAATATCTCTAATCCCCTACTGTGTAAGGTATGGGATTATGAAATTCTCAGTGATTTATCTTTTCACTTATTTAGGAAGGTACTTGGAAGATAGCCCACATCATTGTTGCCAACACAAAATTACAATAAAAAAGTTTTTGTGGGGTGTTCAAACACCCCAGGGTACTAATGAAGGGTTAATTATGTCTGGTGTGGCACTACGCTTTTTCGAAAGCCCGGGATTTCAAACTTTAAATGGCGAAATGGCTCGAAAACTAGGGGCATCCATTTCGAAAGAATCAATTCGCCGATATGTAGTTGATGCAGCAAACAAAATGCGAGAATCTTTGATCAACGATTTAAAAGGTAAGCTTTTATTTATTAAGATGGACAGTGCAACAAGACAATTTCGAAGCTTTTTAGGAATCAACGTCCAATATTATGACAAAAATAAAGACAAGTCAGTGGTAAAAATGTTAGCTTGTGCAAATACAGAAAAAAGGCACACTAGTCGACAAATGTGCAACTTATTCACTGCAACAATGAAGCAATTTGGCATTGCGAAAGAAAATATTCTGTGTTTGATTGTTGACAATGCCAGCAATATGACTAAAACGATTGAACGCTTAAACGAAGATGACCCTGAAGTAGAATCAGACACCCCACAAGATAAAGCTGCTGATGAGTCTGAAGACTATGATGGCATAGAAGACGATGTGCAATGCGCGTTAACATTCACCACATGCGCTGTGCTGTTCACTCCCTCCAACTTGCTATTAAAGACGGTCTAAAGCTACCAAACTGCGATAAATTACTGACGAAAACCCGCCATATAGTTACCAAGCTTCGATCTCCAAATATTTTGTCCTTGCTGGAAAAACGAAGAAAAAAACGGCCAGTACTTGATATGACAACAAGATGGGCTTCAACATATTTAATGATCAAACGCTTGTTACAACTGCGAGAATCCATTGGAGAATTAAGTTTGCTTTCTCCAGAACTTCATATTTCACTTGCTATGTGGTCAAGCTTAGATGATATTGGCTCTGTGCTTGAAATGCCCTATTCTGTTACCGTAAACCTGCAGGCCGAATCTTTAACGCCTGGAGCATTTTTAAAGGAGTGGTGCGCACTTAAACGAATCCTGCACAAAAGAGAAACAAGACTCACGCAAGAAATTGTCTCATTAATGGAAAAACGCGAGGAGGCTTTATTGCGGAACAAACTTTTTCTTGCTGGAGTGTTTGTCGATTCCAGATACCGAATTTTGCTGACGCCACAGCAAATGGAAAATGCAAACATTGGAATACACGAAATTAGTTTGAAAAATTATCATTGTTCTAGATCTGTATCGAACTTAACTTCATCAAGCATTGAGTCTGAGAAAGCGCCAGACTGTGTTGCAAGCCACAACCAATCGTCAACATCGGAAGAGGATGAATTTGAGAGAGAGCTTGATTTGATTAAACAACGAAGATCATCCAGCATGCGCAGTAATGCCAATGACGTATTAAATAAAACGAATCAAGAATTAAACAAAAATATCGAGAAAATGATTGAAATTGGTCGACTTAAAGGAGAAACTGTTTGGGATGTTATTAAACAATTGGAAGAGCCGCTTCTTACTACGGCAATAATTCTTAGTGCCATGCAGGTTACCCAAGTATCCGTGGAGCGATTGTTTTCTTCTATGAAATTCATTTTAAGTGATCAAAGATTGTCAATGACGCAAGAGTTACTGGAGTCCATATTATATTTGCGTGCTAATGCTGAACGATAAAACAAACTTTAAATGTTCATACAGCTACTGTATGAAATTTTACTGCTACTTTTTGTAGATAAATGGTGAAGTAGACATAAGACTCGCAATACTTTCCAGTGTTTTGTGAATTTCTTTTTAATTTTTCTTTCTGCTTTTCGTTTATTTTTCGGTAGTTTGACACAAAAACCTACAATGATTCAATTGTAAGTTGTTTTTCAATTTTCGCTTTCAATACAAATTCACAATACACATATTGCCTGGCTTATAGCAACCACATTTGCTTATTATCACAGATGTTTGAACATTAGTTTGAACGTGCAATTTTACTGCAAACGTGCTTAGAATAAGTCAATCACTTTATTTTCTGAATTCGAAAAGAACTTGATAAATTTTGACAAAACTCGAACTCGAACTTGAACTCGCAAAAATGAAAATGTCGAACTCGATACAAAAATCGACCGAGTTAGCAGCCCCGCAAGCTATAGAGTCCACATATGTAGAGTAAAAGTTAGCCCGATTCAAAGATTAGCCATTTTGTCATAACCGCTTACGGGTCAGAATAAACCTAATTAATTCACTTATTTGAATTTAGGTGACTTGGTGTAAGATATACCATTTCGTAATTGGCATGTAGCTTTTATGCACCCAGCCAACAACCTATGTCATTGCTTTGGCGCAAGCTATAGTTGCTGCTGCAATGTGAGCTTGAAAATACGGCATTTTCTTTCAGCAATGTCGTCTATGCCACATTACGCTTGAGCACTCAACTTACCGCCTTTGAATGTTCAGTCAACTGTGTCAAGCTGCCGACAATACGAAACGATTGACCGATTGGCAATAGTCCAGTTATTTGTTCAGCACCGCTTTCATTAACACATCGTCAACGCTAACAAAGTAACAACAAAACAACTACTACTATTTCAAAATGTATCAACGGTGATTTTTGAAAACTTTGTAATTTCAGTTCTTTGTATAATTAATGAAACCCCATTAGAGGCTATGCGTTTCACTGAAATTACATTGTCGCACACTTTAATGGCAACACCGTAAAAACATCAAATCAATATTACTGATGCAAGACAGTGGTTCGAGTAATTTTTATCAAGCGTTAAATGGCAGCAGTTTTATTTCATTTGAAGCCATTCCCACTTTCAGAGCAACATCATAAAACTAACTTCAATAAAATGAATGTAGACTGGCAGTCCTTCTACCAACAACAAGTGCTTGGTGTTGGTTGGTAAATACTCGCTTTAAAAAATGTTCATTAAAAATGTTTTTAAACTAAGAAATGGCAACACCACTAAATGGTTCTGTAGAGTCGCGAAACCATTAGTAACTTATCATCTTTTGGTAATTTAAAATACTATAGCATGAAGCGTTGACATAAATAAGTAGTGTGATCCAGGTGACTACAATGCAAATTTTACGACGAAAATGATGCAACATTTGAGCATTAAACCTTACATCACTTTTAAATTTCCATTTGGTGATTTGAACAGAATTTTATCAACGCCACAAAAATGTTAATTTAGATTTATTGTTGCATGACGCTAAGTACCGAAGTTCTGATTCTCTGTAACTACGCGTCAGTTAATTGTCCGTTAATCGAAAACACTACTAACTTTTGAGTAAAACATCCTTAAGGAGCTGTTACAAATTATATGAAGCTTTATTATTTCGATTTTTATCCCCCTCCGCCCATGTGACGCATTATGACGCTTTGAAAACTCCCCTCTCTCTTTTGAGACGCATCATACACCCAAGCAAACTTTAATTGTTTGGACTCGCGACAAAAATTTCTTTAAGCAAACAAAGAGAACTATAATTATCTTTCAATACAAAGCAAGTTTTTACCCCACATATACATCTATGTAACGGTTTTGGTTGCCTCTTTTTCCTTTGGAGACGTCCATTATATTTAAACGGCTCCCAAACTGACTGTTTACAATTGCTGTTACACGAAACCTAATGCGTAACTTTTAAAATGTGTAAAAACTCGAACCTTTTTTCCAACGGATTTAGGACAATGCAAGTAATTCAGTCCCAACTCGACCCAAACAAAACGTTTGAAAAATTGTTTTCTGAAAAGTGAGTGTTGAGTCACCAAAGTTTTTTCAAAAAGCGGTTTTTAGGTTATAGAAAGATGCAATCTTTCAAAACTGAAGCGTATTTATTTTTAAAGAGCAAGAAATTATAATGATCAAATGGTGTAGTGACTCAAAATACTACGCTACGATTCGCTCACGTTTTGTTTGAGGATTACAAGTGCGCACTTGTAAAGCTCCAAAACAAATCTTCGTCTGATTCACAGTGCAGTTTTCTTGGCCGAAAGCACAGTCCTTGACTGCAAAAGAGAAAAAATTGGTCCATCAACAATGAGATTTCTTGTAAATATGGATAGAGTCCGTGCCTCTGCTTAAAGGAATCCATAAATTAGCATCAATGTATTTGCAAACTAAACTTAAAATGTCGACAACAAAAAGTGACCCGGGAAGTAACAGAGCAAGTTAAAAGTTTCGAAAGGGAAAACAAGTTGTTACGTTGTCAGTGATAACCTTCATTTATAGTTCTTTCAAAACTTATGCTATGATCATCGATATTGATAAGATTTTTGCAGCAAGTGAAAAGTAATTATTTTTTGGTTATTTCAGTTCCTAGTTTTGCTTTAAAAAATGAAAAACAATAATACAAGTCAAAAGTGTATGCGCATTTCATTAAGTTATGGTCAGAATAACATTACTGTTTTTCTAGTGGCAGATACGTGGTAAGAATTCAAAGCACAGTGACTTAAAAAGTTAGGATAATTGACATCACGCGGATTCTAAACTACCCTCATGCCAACGCTATTAATTATTACATTTTGCTATCGCTAGTCTGCAGTAAATTTAGAATGGAAAGTAATTCTAAAATTCTTCATCTTTTGTTTTTTGCTATTCACTCACACTCAAACTAGTACACTAAATCTTCTTTGTTCTGAACCATATACCAACACCCGCCCTCAAAGCTTTTCTTTGTGTTCCACCCATGCGTGCCAGGCTTAAGTTTTGCAAACTCACAGGAAACCACTTCACCATGATTGCTGTAACTGAATTTAACCTCATTTTTTTCTTGCGTAATTTTTGCATCGTTTGATATTATTTTGCAAGTAGATAAGATCTGGACCTCTGAAACTGAATTAAGTTTAAAGTAAAAACATAAACGTTTATACTATTTTTTATTAACCTACAAATCAGGCAAACAAATAATATTACGGAATCATTGATCTAGCTCTTTCAATAATAAGTAGTTCGATTCAACCTCTAAAAAGTCTTGTCTAGTTGTTTTTCTATGTGTATTTGCAACTTGTTTTGATCTATTTTTATAAAAGATGTTCGATTCAATCCTAAGCAAATGCCTTGGATCTCAAATGCCGCTGTCTTTGTTTTTGTTTGCGACTATAATTTAAAAATTGAATTTTTCTTTTGTAAATCGCGGTACTTAACGGTTTTCTACCACTCTCTCACTTGATTAACTTTCCGTGCTTGAATAGACAATCAAAGGTTGCGTACAAAATATGCGACACAAAGCATTTTGCAGGAAATGCCTGCTGTAGAATGATTTCCTTAAATTTTTGTTAGTGATGCATAGTTTGAACATTTGGTTGTAGGACAAAAGAAATTCGAGTTATTGAGGCAGCAAAACGACCATTCTAATTTAATTGCTTTTTGAAAAAATTGATGTAGTGTGATTACGTTCTGTGTTATTTTCTAAGGAACAACATTATCCCTGAATTTCATGTCTTTTTTATAATATTCTAATATTGGTTTCCAAATCGAATAATAGACAAATTTCTCGTGCGGTAAATTCGGCATAGAGATTTAGTTCGTCTTTCATCCTTCGCACAAAATATTGTGGTTTTGCTGAAATTTGATTAAAATTTGGTGTTACAATGTGTTTAAAATCAAAGAAAAGTTTTTAAGTGGTTTCCCAATCCCATGCATTTTTTTCTAAACAAATCATGCGCATTGGATTCTCAAAGCTAATTGTAAAGATTTATAGAAATGCAAGTTAAGTATATGACGTTGCTAAAGTTTATTAATTTTTAAAATTCATTTTCAGTTAGCTCAAGAAATTTGGCAATCAAATCTTCAGAACAATTGATAAATAATCGGAAGCATTTCCCAATTACAAATATTTCTGCGAAATATTTTTCATTGGTTGGCATAGGGCAGGGGTTCCCAACCTGTGGTACGCGTACCACTGCTGGTACGCGAAAGCTTTTCTGGTGGTACGCAAGATGTTTTTCCAAAAATGCAAAAAATTTGTTTTCACAGAAATTCCCCACCCAGAGAAATGTAGAAATATGAATTTGGCCCCAGTTCATTTTCTTTTGCTTCTCAATTGCAGTACATATGAAGTAAATATCTACATATGTACGATGCAGCATACTGTTGCGTGGACTAGATAGATCGATTAGCGCTTTTTTTTCTTTCTGTAGCGTATCTGCAGCAGCAGCAAGCTGCAACAAGATCAAATATTCTAGCTAGCGCGTTACACAATATCTCCGATAACGAGCTCACATTTGATTAAAACTTATTGTGATGTAACAGATGCAAAAAAACTGGTTTATACAAACTTTTTTGAAAGAAATGTGATAGGCTTATCAGTCAAGAACCTTCTCGAAAGTTTTTTCGTCAGCATATATACTGACTTGTGCTTGTGCCTCATATTTTTGTTTATTGGCGTTTGTGAGTTCATTCAGTGATAGACCGATAGAGGCTTTGTGAATTTTGAAATAAATTTCTGATGTCCAAGCTAGCTATATTTTATCTGCTGTTCTACATGACTATATTTTTTCTTTGCTGTTGGAATCTGGCTGTTTTATATGCTCGTCAAGCTGCGATGGGTGCTCGGAACAAATTTTTGTACGTCAGTTGAACACAGAAGATTGAATCCCAAGTCTTGCTGTGAATTTTGTCTTTCTTTTCCAAGTTAGTTAGGAAAGCATGATCGAAAGTGCTACGTCCAACTGCCTTTTAACAACCTTTTCCTAAGTTGGGGCATAGACTCAGGAACGCATACACACACATTCTGCTGACTGAGTAGGGTGCAGTACTGTAATTAATTAACTTACTTAATTATTTTTATCGATTATGTAACTAATTGTATATATTTAATATATAAAAAGCAACATTTGGTTTCATTTCATATTATCATCGTGTCATATCAAGATGCCCAAACGACAATATAGCGATTAATATATTAATTTTGGTTTTATTGAATTAAAGAATAGGCGGGAATCTGTGCCACGATGTGTGGTGTGTATGAAGACATTATCAAATGCATCAACAAAGCCAAGTGCATCAACTAAGGTGAAGCATGTGATCGGCGATGAAGCAGTGCCAAAATTAAATAGTGTTTCGGTGTCAAATAATACAATACAGCTGCGTATTACAGAAATGTCTACTGATATCAAAGAACAAGTCATTACGGAAGTACAGGGCTCAAAATATGAATTTACCATACAACTGGTCGAATCAACCGACGTGTCAAACTACGTACAGCTTCTGGTTGTTATACTACTAAAGATGCAATTCCAAGTGAATTATTATTGATCAATGAAATGAGAACTACAACAAAAGGAAAAGACGTATTCGAGCTTGTTGATAACTTTTTCAAAAAAAAATGGTGTTCAATGACTAAGCTAGTTGGTAGTAACACTGATGGCGCTCCGGCTATGCTTGGCAGAAAGCCTGGGTTCCAAGCTCGGGTGAAGGCAGTGTCTCCATCTTCCGTTCACTGCTTCGTACACCGATTCGCTATCGCTGCTAAACTTTAACCTCCCGGTACTAAGACAAGCTTGAACCTGGTTGTTAAGATGGTAAACTACATAAACCCTATTAAGGCCGGGCTTTTTTTTGCTTTTTATGTCCGGGGGGGGGGTCGATTCGACCCGAGCACTTTGGCAGCTAATAACTTTTAAATCGCTCACAATAGCGATTCCGTTTTTGCTCAGATAGATGCAGAATTTATTTTTCAATTTAATTATATACTTTTGGTTATGATCAGATTCATAGCGTTCAAGTTATTGCAAATTAAATGCACAGCATTAGTTTTTAGATTTTTGACTGAATTTAAAATAAAGAAACAGCCGGCGAATTTTCTTTTTTCGTAGTGTTTACTCTTCGACGTTGTGGTTTTGCGATCGCCTAAGCCCAATTTATCAATGTCAGCTTCCAGGTAAAAAGTTCAACAACTTATCATCAATTTGCCATTTTGCTTTTTACGAGAAAGTTATCAGCGGTGATGTTTGTATAACATTTCTTATGTTGGACTACTTGCCATATGCCATATCTCCAGCTAAATTTTTGTGATTTGAATTGACTGTTTGTAAATGTGAAACAGGGTGTGAAATAGCATTTCAACGACAAAAATTTCTTAGCTTTATGAAATTATTACTCTTTTCATTTAGACAAAAAATACAAGCTATGCTTGTTCATCACGGATAAATATTTTTATTGATCAAAACATAAATCTCATTCAAATTAAGGAATCCTCACGAATCATATGACTCTTTTATTCTTTCCTCTCCCTTATGCGACGCAATACAACGGTTTTGTAAGCCTCTCCCATCCTTGTGTGCAGACTTGACGATTATAATTTTTTTAGCATTTTCAAATTAAATTAAACTTGGAATTAGAGCATTAATGCTTTTCTCAAATTAGGGTAGAATAAAATTAGAGCTTTTCTGATTATCACAAATTAAGTGGAATCGGAATTAAAATTAGAGCTTTCCAGTTTTTCTGAAATTAGTTTGAAATTTTAATTACCAAGCGAATTTTGATGCCATTTGAACATCTTTGCAAAACCACTTTGTATTTGGGACAATTCTAAGACTTTTTCAATTTTGCCATCAAATCATTGTGAAGACCTTTTTTCTTTTTGGAGATCACCCAATTTCGATTTTGATTTTTGACCAAACTTTTCGCAAATAATAAAAAAAGGTTCTTGTCATTTTTCAGATTCGACTCTTTGTTCATGAACTTTTCTAAAATTAGATTAGAATTGAAATTAGGGATTTTTTAAATTACACTAGAATAAGAAACTTTTAGTTTTTTTTAAATCAGAATTAGCAACTTTTTGCTGTAATTTACCGAATTAGCCAGCTAGAATTAATCAGTTGTGCAAGTCTGCGTATGTGAAGAGTTGCATAAAAAAGTACTCAAGCAAACTTGAGTTTTGGATTTGCTACAAAAACCTGTGACATCGAATGATTGTAAACTTTGTTTCTTTTTAATGGCAAGTTTGTCCTACAACGATATGTCTATATAGCCTGTCTTTTATCCTTCTCGCCATGACAACACCAATACGGCAGTTTTGTTTCCCTCTGGAGGCGTTATATGATATTTATACGGTCCTTACAATTTTATATTCCACCGGGATTAATCATAATGTCACCAATTTGAGCTTTATCATCGCAACTTGTGCTTTGAGGCGTTAGTGACTTTAGAGCTATTAATTAAAAAATTTCTTGCAATTAACAGAATACATTACAAATGTGAAACGAAATAGGCTATTTCTGGATTAGGTAGTGTATTGCAGTCATACGCAGTCATGATGTTTCTGCTTATAATCTATCGTTTGATATGAAAATACGGGAACACTGCATTGAATTTACGGATAATATCAACAATACATATATCATCGTCAAAAGCAACAATACGCTTGTCTGCGTGTGTATGTGACGAATCATATGAAAAAAGTCCTCAAGCAAACTTAAGTTTTGGATTTGCTACAAAAAGCCTGTTACATCAAACGATTGTAAACTTTGATTCGTTTTATCATCAAGTTTGTGCTACAACAATAGGCCGACGTAGCCTATTTTTTATCCTCTGCCCCATAATAACACCAATACGGAAGTTTTGTTTCCCCCTGAAGGCGTCATGTGATATTTTTACGGTTCTTACAATTTTATAGTCACCGGAAGCTAAAGAGGCTGTGTTTTCAATTCGTCGTTTTTTTCGTCAGATACTTCATTCAAAATTTTACTTAACACTTCTTCAGGTCATACATTGACATGAGCTATTTTTTACTACTTTTGTTTGCAACATTTATATGTCTGAAAGAAGAAAATTATTGGTTAAATATCATATAATCAGGGTTACCATCTGCCTACGCCAAAAAATAAGCACGCTGCTGTGCAATGACGTAATAGATTACCACTCCTAAAAATTTTGTATAAAAAAAATAATATTAGGATCACCTGGTGAAAATTTTTCCTAGCGATTAACAAATTGAAAAAAATTGAAATACTAGAATTAATGGAAATTGAGTATTTTTATACAAGCAAGATCTATTTATTGATTTAAAAGCCAAATCATAAATATTTATCATCACTAAGAATTTGCTTAAGCAATTTTTGATCTTTGGAAATGACTTCGCGCATCTCGGAGCAACTGAAGTCTAAATTTACTCGAACTTGTAACAGTGATTTGACAGTTTTTTTCACTTAGACGATTTCTTTCCTTACTCCATTGCGATGGGACAAGAGAAAATACTCATTCCACGAATAGGTTGCTGACCGGAATAGAGAAAACACTAGCAACTAATTTCTATAAAAGCGGTAGAGAATCATTTTCAGAAAAAAGTTTCATCCACTTCGGCTCTGGGCTATCTTCATTGAATGTCTCATCAGGAATATTTTCAAGCATATCATTGAGAGACGAAACTTCGTCAAACAGCTATCTGCCATCGCTACCTCGGGATTGACCTACTTCGCCATTTCTTTTACTTCTTTATATGTAACTGACCGATTTCTCAGCAGTGTCCAGGCGACGTTGGCTGGATGTTTATCTGGTCGATACCATTTGTCAATGTATTCTAGAGTCACTTCATAAAATTCTTTGAAGCTTGATTTTAGCACCTCAGCACAGTCACTGTCAATTCCTTTTAATAATTCATCTGTTTTTGCTCCATAAAATTCTGAATGACGACGCTGAAAAATGGTCGTCTTGAATGATTTAAAGATGCCAGCCAGTTCCGGAAATAATGCACTGGTGTTCTGTAACAGAAATAGCGGCTTTTTGAAAACCGACAAAGCACTATGAAGAAACGATACGATAACAAGCGACTATTCTGATCTGAAAAAATTCTCAAGAATCCGTGGTGGACACCGTAGGGAGAGAAAGTGTTGCGTTAGTGGTTCCCAAAGTTCTATCATCTTTTCAAGCACATTACCTAATGTAGTCCAACGTGTTGACGTGTTAGTGAGAAGTGCAGTGCACTGAGCTTCAAGCTGTGCGCAAAGTTGTTTAAGATTTTGTACTCTTCTAGTTTGACTCTTGAAGTGACTGCAGATTTTTAAAACTATTGTTTCAATGTCTACAGTAAGTTTTTCAGCTGCATTATGTAAAATATGTGCGGAACAACCAATTGGGATTAAACGTGCACTGGTTTTTTCTTGCAGGCGATTGAAAACGTTGTTTTTTCCTTTTTGTTGCCAACCCCCAAAGTTTGCTGGTGCATTGTCAGCACAAAAAGAAGTTATATTTTTAAGCTTGAGCGCATTTTCCTCAAGAGAAGAACAGATGAAGTTCATTATCTGTTGTGATGTTTCACATGGCATTGACTGCAGATCGAGAATTTGCACTCGCACTCCAACCTTGGCGCTGAAAAATTTGACAACCAAGGGAGAACGTTTCACTTCGTTGTGAGTAGAAGCATCTATCGATATTGAAAATGGGTTTTCTCCAAGTTCTAATGATAATGATTTCTGGGCAAATGGAGCAAGCACACCATTGATAATGGATGCTGTTTTTGTTCTGGCACTTGTGAATTTTTTCGCTTTGTCAGAATCACTGAAAATCGCCTTTATGAGATGAGTAGTGCAATCATTAGAAAGAAATGATTGCTGATGCTTGGCAGTATGAAATGCCCAAGCCCCCCCTGCTGCCGCCGCCTTGTAATCCAGGTTATTTGGTGAAATTCTGCTCGTAAAAAAATTCTTCATTGATTGGTTTGATGCAATACTCCTAGCATTATTTTTGTGTCTTGTGATAGCATTGTGTGCACTAATAGCTGTTTTTCACATGGCCTCAAGGTTGATTTCACTATCGCAATAGCAGCAGTGAGCATAGCTCTTGTCTTTTCGGCTTTGCTTTACATAAGCAAATTCTTTTTCATAATCATCACGAAATACATGCTTACGCTTACTCATTTTTCTAAAGTATGTCTAAAAATTATACGAATTAACTTTAATAAATGCTGTCACGCTTATATGATATCAGGTTGCACACAAAAGTTGTTGATTGTAAACCTGAGACGACTCAAATTACCACCCTCTATGATAATTACAGATACTTTAATACATTTATCAAAATTTCTTTAAGCTACTAGGCTTGCTTACAATATTATTTACGCAAGCCTATCTACTCTAACTATTCCCTTCTAATCTTAATCTTTCTACTCTTCGTAATTTTTACTACCATGAGCCTACCTGCCTACTACTCTACTCTCGCCAAAAAAGCCTACTGTTCTTGCTAACAAAAACTTACGTAACAATAACAAAAAGAACGCATGAGTAAATTCATCGCATTTGCACAAAATTAAAGAAACTACGGGAACATTTCCTGAATTACGTGATAGTAGACGATTGTTACGTGTGCTAGCCAAGTAATAAAGAATTTTACATGCAAAACAAAACTTAATAAGCAAACAAGTTATGCAAAACCTAGATGTATTAATCTATACTCTAGAAAATAAGCACGGCAATCGAAAATAAGCACATTTCTTAGAAATAAGCGCATTTATATTTTGTAAGACATTGCTCTTGAAAATAAGTGCAAATCTTAGAAATAAGCACGATATGGCAACCCTGCATATAATCATCGCTATCTTATACATCGGCAGAATATCTAAATTTTAGTGGAAACGAGCAATTTGAACATTTCAAACATAGAACTAAAATGTAGTGGCTGCATTCCCAATGTCATAAGAAACTTTTGATTTCTTAACTATTCCTGTATTGAAGTAAAACAATTAGAAATTTAACTTATCGAACGTAACATGAACGTAGTTTGGAGTAGGGGTGGGCAAACTACGAACCGCGGGCCGCATGCGGCCCGCGAGAGCATTTTGTGCGGCCCTCCAAACTTATATAAACTTCCATAAATTTGATTCAATAAGAAAGGGTTGGCTGCACTTGCCGTAATGAAGAGCCAAAAACGATAGAAGTCATCATTGAAAGAGCCGCTACGCAATTCTTAGTTTGAACTGACGCATCTTCCGTCCAAATAAAGAGTGATGATCTTTGTTTTTGGACGCCATCATTATCAAAGCCCTGTAATACGTCTTTACAAGAAGTTATTGCAAGATTTTAAGCTATTGCAAGCTCTTGCATTGCATACAGCTATTACAAGATTTTACGCATTGGCCCTCGGCGAATTCTTGAATGGTCGATGCGACCCTCGGCTAACTCTTGAATGGTCAATGCTACCCTCCAACTAAAAAGTTTACCCATCTCTGGTTTAGAAGAATGGAAATGACAAGACGATATTTCAGTCAGCATTCAATCTTATAATGTTGTGATAGTTGACGCAAGCTGTAGTTTGAACTTAAAATGTCAACTTCAATGCAATTCTGCTTGGCTATGCAGCAGGCAACGAAACGCTTTTGCCAGAGGCGTCTTTATAAAAGTGGATAAAAGAACACGGAAAAAAAATCTTCATTTGCTTTCGGAAGTGTGTAGATGTAGAATACAAACACGTTGCTTTTGTCACGGGGTCAACAGAAAAAAATTTTGGTGTTGGTCACAAACTCAGGAGATGTTCCACAGCTCCTTCTCCCCTTAAAAAAATTTAATTTTGTGATTCACGATTGGCTTCTTGCGTTTTGAATTTGTATTTGCTGATAAAATTCGGTATGTAATTAATTACTAACAGCTAACTCGTAAAGCAACGGAAATCAAGTTATATAAAACTCCTAAATTAAATTTTGCTGTCTGTCGCCCCTGCGTCCCTTAATCTACCACTGCATATTTTCCATCCAATAAAGAATGCAAGTGCGCTCGTTGCTCTCCCACCAACCAATCCCCAATTTTAATTGGTAACAACATTACAAATCATTATGAAAAGCGCAAACTATATTATCACGCCGCCAAATTTATTTTCTGGCTTTGCGTTTGAAAACAATTCTTTTTGCGTTGTTGCATTTGTCAAGTATCAAAATTACGAAATATTTTCTTGCATTACTTTATCGGTAGGTTATGGCCTAGCGTCAAGAAGATATTATTTATTTAACTAAAAGTTACAAAATAGCCGTGTATCTGAAAACACTTTGATGTTTTTGGCTTGTCAAGTAAAGAGTTGCTATTCACAGCGAAAAAGGTTTTGAGAAGAAAGATTTCTGAGAAACCGTACAAGTTTTACAGTCAGTGCGTCACTTCAAACAAGTTCTGCGGTTTACGTAGCTCGTCACGGTTTTGCGCGTGCGCTCTTTCTCCTTTTTTTCTTTATTATACAAAAGCAGTCGATGAAGAAATTTGCCCCAGTGGGTTTCGAAATTGCTATGTTTAAGTCAAAACTACAAAGAATATCTTTGTCAGTTTATAACCAACCAAAAGCCAGATAAATTTTAGGAAAAGCCAAAAAATTTCAAACATTTATCTCAAGCGGTTGCTAAGTTACAACAGTTTTAATTTGCTGTGGGTCGAATCGACCCCCCCCCCCCCCCCCCCGGGCCAAATAGGGTTAAGACATCTGCCTTAAATAGTCGTCTCTTTGAGGTCATATGTGAGAGTGTCGGATCAGAATACACATGATTGCTGTTTTATACGGAAGTAAGGTGGCTGTCTTGAGGGAATACCACTATGCGTCTTTTTGTGCTGAGAAAGGAGCTGCTTCAATTTTTCCAAATAAAAGATCACAAATTTCAGAGGTTTCTTGAAGACGAAAACTCCATTCTTTACCTTGCCTATCTGTCACATATTTTTGGAGTCATGAATCACTTCAGTTGTTCTCTTCAGGAGCCTGAGAGCAACATCATTGATTTCTCAATCAAATTGATCGCATTTACCAAAAAACTGGATTTGTGGATAAAAAACATTAAGAACAGACAATTCAGAATGTTTGAGAATGTGGTGTCGCTTGCAGGGGAGCCCAGTATTGCATTTGGTCAAGAGACCATCAAACATTATCTGTTGAAAGATGAAATCAAGCAGTACTTCTTCAATGATGGTGATGCACAAGCATGCACTTACATTCGGAATCCATTCACTGTCAAGTCTGGCGATCTCCCAGTGGGAACTGGTGAACAAGAAGAACTCATAGATTTGCAGTGCGATGAAGGTGCAACCGGCGCGATGGTGTAGTGGTTAGAGCGTTCGCATCGCTGTCGATAGACCAGAGGTTCATTCCCTAAGTCGAGTCATACCAAAAGACTTTAAAAACTGGTAATTACAGCTTCCCTGCTTGGCGCTCAGCATAAAAAAGGGATAGTGTTGAGAACAAGCCGGCAAGCTTGCTTGTTGTGTCCTTGGGCAAAGCACTTAACGGGACGCCTCCACCTTTATGTGGCAGACAGGTGGCCTTCCCGTACTTCACCGGATTACAATTGCGAAGTTGCTAACGCAGCATGTCGTAAAATACGACACTTGGGTACCCACCAGTGGCAGTCCACCTTGTTGGTGGTGGGGCTTCCAGTCACTGAAGGCTGGTTCAAAATGGGCTGCCATCTTTCCCCTAGCTTAATTTCAATTAGGTTGACGGCATAAGCATTGCCGTTCATGCCGTACCTCCATCCCGAGGAAGAGGAGGGGAAAACACAAACAAACAAACAAACAAAAAATGAAGGTGCACACGAAAAGTTTAAAAATCATAAATTGGCCGATTTCAGGTTGAATGTAAGTCCCTCCTATCCGGCACTAGCAAAAAATGCAATTCTTCAACTTCTCATATTTCCAACGACATGGGAATGCAAACAAGGATTTTCTACTTTTCTTACAATCAAGCCGAAGACAAGAAATCGTCTCGTAAACCCAGAGCACAATTTCCGATGTTCTGTGAGCAAAATATCTCCGCAACTTGCGAGACGTGTCGAAGAAAGCAAGCGCAGCCATTGCATTGACTTAAGTTAACCTATTTACCTATTGGTTGATAAATTAAGTATTTTGCTTATTTATGTTCATGTACATGTGCAAATAAGTTAAGTTTAGTTTTATGTATTTTTTAATTGCGGACTCGTTTACTTGTATTATATTTGTATGTTATTGTGTATGTTAACCTTTTTGTACAGTTCGTTTATGGACAAAAACTAATTGTCAAACTAGGTGGTACGCAGCTACAGAATAACTCCATAAGTGGTACACAGCAACAAAAAGGTTGGGAACCCCTGGCATAGGGTCTAGTGGTCTGTGGCACAGTTTTTATGAGAACAATGATCCAGAGGTAGTGCGTTGAAACATCACAATACAATTAATATTCAAAATTTTTGGTACTCTTTATAAACAGCTTATGCGTTTTGTACCTAATTCAAAAAAGCATAAAATCACTTTTGCATGATAGTAAAAATCGAAATTTGATTCTCCATAACAGCGCTACAGTTTATTTTGATTTCATAACAGACTTCACCCAATGTTCGGTGCAATCTCATGAAATAAAAACATGTCTCTTCAATGTTGAGTGATAATTATTGTGTTGCTTAAGTTAAGATTAAAAACGAGGCTTGCATTCTAAGGTAATAGTGACGTTGCGATTAAACTTTCCAAGTGTTCCCAAAGAGTGTAGCTTTAAAAACGGTGTTCAAAAATTGTACACAGTAAGAATTTAGCCAACAAAAAGTATTTTCAAAAACATATTTTGAGTTTCTGAAAAAATGCAGTTATTCGCAAATAACACATGGTATTCTTTGTAGAGTTTGTGTGGAGTGATTACTCTATACAAATGGTTCTCCCCTAGAAGCCACTAGGCTTTCTAAAACAGGAATTTTTTCTTGAGAAAGAAATTTGTTCTAGGATGGAATTGGGAAGAAAAATACGATTCTTGGGGAGAAGTTTGGGAAGGAAAAATTTTGTCGTGCGATTTGCATAAACATTCAAATGTGTCGATATTGGTTTGTACGAACCCAAAATATGTCTGTGTATAGCAAATTAAAACTTCAAAAACGTTGATTTAAAAAAAATGCTTTTCAGGTTTAATTTGGAACCAAAATACTTTAATTGTAAGATCGATTATATCGATCTCCAAAAGCTGAAAGTCGTGATAAAGGATAAACAATTAAGTCCTAAAATTTGTAAGGGAGAAACACAGAAAAAACGTTAAGAATCATTGCTCCCGACTCTCTTAAAAAGCTACCTCAAAATGCTTTCAAGAAACATCTTGTAAGAACAAAATATTCTAAACATTTTCCTTTTTTTACAGTATTTTACTCAAGTCAAAACATCAAGCAAATGAAATGACCACAAATACTTTCAATCCATAGATATTCAGTTTTAAACTGAATTTTGATTTCTGCATTCCATTAACAAAACTTTTAACACTATCGTTACAACAAGGATTCAATAACGTATAGTCTATGAATAATTATTATGTAGAGCAGAGCTCTTCAACCAAAGTTCCTCGAAACATTTATTGGGGTTTCTTGAAGTTTTAGAGTTCCGAAAAAGTTCCTTGACTTTTAAGTTCAATGTTCAGGCATTGATGACTTGTAGCCAAGCGTATGCGCAAAAATCGAGTATATGCGATAGCAAAATACGCGGGTTAATCACAAAGTAATGCACTGAATATTACATCACTCCTCTATATATTATGCAACATTTATAAAAATAGCACCAGAAGTAAACCAAGACTTTGGTTCATAGTGTGTGTTCACCTCATACTGAAGCGTATTTACTTTTGTAGTGACCCAATCCTAGCTAAGAATGAAAACTGTGTGTAATCACCTTACAGATAAATCATTCAAATCGAAATTTTACGGAAAGATATTCACCTGTGATTTTTGCTTATAACCATTTCGACTTATCATAACAGGCAAAGTTTTATGTGGTACCAGTCTTACAACAGTGTACAATTAAAACAGTACAGAGGCTTCAAAGAAGCATGCAAAAAATCAGACCCAAAATACTTGTGGCCGGGGCACTCGTCAACCATTCCGATTTTTGACCTCATTTTGTGAATGATGTTACAGCCCAGACCTAAACTTACCAGTTTTGGGACCGATACAATTGCGCAGTGATGTGAGCGTCTGCTTCACAGTCGGTAGACCCGAGGCTCATTTTATTTGTTGAATCAAACCGAAAGACTTTTTAAAAAATGTTATTCACAGCTTTCCTGTTTGGCTCTTGTCACGAAAGAGATAGAGTGAAGAGCAAGCCGGCAAGTTCGCTTTTTGTGCTCTTAGGCAAGACGGGCTCTTAGGCAAGACGGGATTCTTCAGTGCTGTGTGGCAGACAGGTGGCAAAACAGAGCAATTTGCGAGTTATGGTGGCCCAGTAAAAACAGGGAACAAGCTCATATGCATAAGATACTTCAATTGTTACTATTATTACTTTGAGTTTACTCATCTATGATCAAAAAAGAGAAACAGTGCAGTGGGCCAAAAATGGCGTAAGCATGTAACCGCAAAAACTACCACACTACCAAACTTCAACTTATTGGCAAAAGTTGAAAATAGCCGATGCGTAAATGCCACTTTTCATCTCTTAAAGAGTTTTCTATGGCCATTAGCCGAGTCGTTTGATAAATAAACAGAGAGAGCAAGGTGGATGACATTGTGAAGCGTCCCATACGCTGGGATTTGGTAATTGAAAAGTAGTAAGACTATATTGATAAACTGTAAATGTAATTCTGGAAAAAATTAACATGCATATTTAAACAACAGCAGTGTGCATTATTTTGTGATGAGCGCTCGTACATATTTTTCTTTCTATTTTTACTTGTTTTGATTTATCTTACTGAAATGGGGTTCCACGACACTCAAAAACTAGGTGTAATGTTTCAAGACGTCGACAAGAGCATTGATGTAGAATATGCACAATCTCGTTATTTGTCAGTTAAAAGTACATGAGATTGCTCTTGTACTATAAAAATTGATCCAGTTTTAGAATCACGTATTGATCAAAGTTTCGCGTGTTTAGGCTCTCAAAAATTTATTAGTCTATTAAAAGTATATTTACCCGTGCTGTGATTTTACATAAAGCACATAAAGTTGGTCCTCCTTGGTAAAAGTATTACTGGAAATGAACCTTTTGTGTTTATGAAAAAGTATTGGAAATTTTTATTTATGCCTAAAAGCACGTGCTCATACTTATGTTTGCTATCGTTTAGTCAAAGTGACCTATCACGCCTGGTAGACTGTTCAAACCCCACCTGTCTGCCTTGTCAAAATCATGAAAACAGTTTCGGCCTTTTCCGAAAAACACAGCTAGCAAACTTGCCGAATTTTCTCTGCAACTACCTACAATTTTTCATACCAATTCAATACTTTTGTCTTGAGCGTCAAAAAAGAAAGCTGTAATAAACCACTTCTAAGGTCTTTAAAACGATGAAACAATGAAGTTGAACCCCAGTTAATTAACGACCTGACGGACGTTTAGATTACTACACCACCCCGCAGGCAATATGTTAACTAATGCATTTTAAGATAAAGAAAAAAGGTCATTACTTGGCCAAACAAAAGTAACATATACGGGTTCAAATTTTGCTATGTTTGATCCTGCTAAAATGAAGCAGTAATCCCTTTCTAAATATAAATCGCAAACCAGTATTTCCCAACAAAATAGTTTAGTATTTATCAGCGCTGTGGTGTCTTTTTTTGGCATTTTATTGCTGTTTTGTGGAGATGTGGTCACATTCACACGCGAATTGCTGTAGAATGACTAATATCTGTGGGTGCATTAACGTAAATATCAGTTTGACGTCTATAAGTAAGGTGTGCTGTTGTAAGAACTGCATTGAAAAATATAAATTTTGTGTTTGCGAAAATAAATTTGATTTTGTGATAAAACCAGAATCGGAATAGCTGCAAGTTGTCAAGTAGCTCTGAGACAAGAACCTGTGTAACATTTTGATGACAGAGAGCTCCAATAGCAGAGCAGCATTGAATTAATATCTGCTTCAAAACTCTCAGGATACCTATTTAAAGTTATCTGATAATCGCTTGGGTAGTCATCAAAAAAGGTAAACGTTAAACTTGCGAAAATCAATTATTGGATGCGAGCTAATAAACTACCTTTAAATTACTCTAAAACCATCTATACGCTAATATACAAAAATAAGCTGGCCAAAATTTCCGATTCAGAGTTTACTGTCTATATAAATTGAAATTTAATTTCAAGAGCTAGCTCTGCTAAATACTTAGATGTCTTTATTGACGATGAGCTCACATGGACCAGTCAAAAAAGCTTTTAAAATTGTCCAAACGCAACAAAATGATATATGAACTTCGTAATTATGTTGATAGTGAAACGCTGCTTATGCTTTATAACAGCCTTAGATATTTTTATACTCAATATGGAATCACCGTTTGGGGTATAGGGCCAAAATCGCTTTTGCATAAGATTGAAGTTAGACAAAATAATATATAATAAGAACGATCTCTTGGAGTAAAAAGTATTCCCACGCAACTAAACTGCAAAAGTTTTGAATTATTTATGCTTCAAAGTATCTGTAAACTTGAACTTGGAACGCTCGCGTTCAAAATAGTTAACAACAAACTTCATTAAATTTAGTTAAAAATTTTACTGCTTTACGAGATGTGCACTCATATCATACAAGACAAATTAAAAATTCAATTTTCTTTTTACCTTCCATTTCAAAAGTGACTCAAAATCAATTGGCATTTTGCGGCACTAAATTCTGGTCTGAATTCAATGATAACCTAAAACATTTAACTATGATATGCTTTGAAAAACAATTAAAAAAGAGATTTTTGGAAGTCTATTAACTACTAAATTTTCATTTAATCACTTGATTTACTACTATGATTATAATAATCTGGTCGTATTTTACTGTCTCTATTATATTTAGCTATTCCTCATTACTGCTTTCAAACTAGCCTTAGGAATCAGATTGACTAGATAACTTTTTGGTTCTTCGCTGCTTCCTGTTCCGCGTAACTTTTAATTCTTGAGTTGTTCTCTGTTGCTTTTTTGTGTTTTGTTATAGTGGACAAAAAAAATTAATTAATTTGTAATCTGATCTAAAAGACCATTATAGAAGTAATCATTTCTTAAAACATCATCCAATAAAAGCTCCTAAGCAAGTCACAGATCAAACAAAATCATATCGTTGATTTAGTAATTGATAGATTACACATAAGCACTATACAGATTTTGAATGTTGCTACTTCTCAAGTGCTGATTCTCAAATTAGGCCCAAAACTCTTCAAAGAAACGTATTCGTTTTCCGTTCTTGACTCTAAAACAAGCATCTTTCCACTCACTATCCCAAAGACAAATGTGATTTTGCGATCTTAATTGCTGACAACACCGCTCGTGCAAAACGTTAAAACAAATGTACCATGAAAAGCAATCGTAGTTATGTTTACTTATGAACAAACAAAAGATTTCAAAAAATTAATTGCATTACAAATTATGACTATACAGTACATGACTGTTGTCTTTACAAAAACATTAACTTAGTGCTATTTTATAGTCTCGGACAAATCGAACTTGGTGCTGGTGAGCCGAGCAGCTTCCATTTGATTTCTAAGTGCGTTTCAAGTTTCTCAACAAACATGTATTTCGATAGTGAGAGCAATTATTCACAAACAATGCTGCTGAAGTTGTTGAACAGCTGATATACACAAAGTAGCGGCAGAACCGCGTAATTACAAAATCAACTCTCCGCTTGCCACTATTAAAACACTATTGTATAACACTGATCAACTACGTTAGTCGTACAAGTTATATCTAAACCAAAACCCAAACAAATATTGGCAAAAACATATCGCAATATTAAACAAAAGTATTTATTACATTTTGTTTTTGTAACCAATTGATTGTGATAAAAGATTTAACACACATTTTGAAATTTTACTTTTACGTCGCTTTGAGCTGCAAAGCACTAAACAAACAAAATTAGAAAGTTTTGAATTGAGGTTGATACCTGAAGATTTTTACTGAATGATTATTAACAAATGTAGCTCAGAAGCTATCACGTTTCGGTGCAATAAATAACAATTTTTGCAATAATCGAATAAAACAGTCAGAAAATTGTTTACTGTACTTTGCTTTAACGTCGAGGTGAAGAATTGTTGCGCGCAAAAGAGGAACTGGAATTTCTTATTTTATAAAAATATTCGATTACCTTCTACGTATAATTAGCTAAAAACAGCTAAACACTCGTATTTATAACATAATCAATATACTCAAGATTGGAAGTTTTTCTCGTTTTTATTATAGCTTCCTGTAATATAAAGCGGCACGATTTATATCAATAATTTATATTACAGCGCGCCATAACTTCAAAATTTTTTTGCTTTTAAACCAATTGTGACTTATCTAGTTGGATCTCGATTTAATAATGCTGAACACCTCGCATAAATAAACACTTCTAATTTACTATTTTGCTTAAAAGCTGCTAAAATCTTCAATATCATAGTTTTTGTCGCATTCATTAAAAAGGAAATTTTACTCTTAAGTTATAGTTAAAACAAACGCAAAGTAGCCAGACTCGAATCATATTTAAACATTTTATGCCACAATGCTGGCAAATCTACACCATTAAATCTCATTCATTTACCAACATTCAAATAATTACTCCAGGGCAAAACAGTCACTTCGATTAATGTGATTTCATAATACAACGAGTGAATTGAGATATAATTCATGAGAAGTTTCGCCAACAACACTCCAACTGTTGTTGAATGAGTCGTAGCACTCAATTATTCGCACTGCTTTACTTTCAGAAAGTAGAGTATTCATTCTCGAAGCTTTTCGTCTGACACTTTTCAAGAGAATCCGTCAGAAATGAGTGAAAAGGCGAAGTGAGTCACTTATATAGAGACACGGTTGACGAAAAAGAAAAAAGGGAAAAAAGGCTCTATCGTGATTGGTAAAAAGAAGCGACCAATAGAAAGAGCGGAAACTAATGTGCGATATTTAGACCATAAACGAATTCCTTTTGTTTGCATAAATTTGCTTTACTTTCAGTATTGATCCCTCGCGCCACATATATTTTACCATTCATGACAGCAGCAGAGTGAGCGCACCGCTCGGTTGTCGTGTTGCTGACGAAACTCCATTCATCCGTCGCAGGATCATATTTCTCAACACTTTTCAGCATTTTATCATTGCCATCACCACTCTTGCCACCGATTGCATAAATGGCGTCATCACAGCTTACAGCGGCAAGCCAACGTCTCGGTTCATTCATGGATGCGATATATTTCCATTCTGTTTTTAAATCACTGATGCATTGAACGGATGATAAATAATTACCATCACCCCATCCACCAATGACATACAGTTTGTTCTTACACTCGACCAGTGCATTTCCCCATCGAGCTTGATTCATTGCAGTAGTATTTTGCCAATTGAGGAATGAAAACTTTCGATGATGACAAATCGTTATCTCCATCATCATCACCACCAGCAATCATCAGACAGTTTTTAAATATCACTGCACCCA
Source organism: Trididemnum clinides (assembly GCA_963675345.1). Lineage (NCBI taxonomy): Eukaryota > Metazoa > Chordata > Ascidiacea > Aplousobranchia > Didemnidae > Trididemnum > Trididemnum clinides. The sequence continues at coordinate 48,874,613 of OY776284.1, read as the reverse complement.
TGACTTCTCTTTTATCATTCATTGAAGCAACTTCACTCCATTTCGAATCTGGTTCACTCAATGTCATTTCCCAAACTTTGTCACCAATTTCATCTTTATCATTGTTGTTTTCGATTGCTCTACCAACGCAGTAAATTCTATCATCCAACAACAAAGTGATATGGCCGAAAAGTGGAATCGGTAAATCTGGGAATTTTATTGGTTTTTTATTGTGGCCGACATCAATTTCTAAAACGGTTTTTTATGTGGAACATCCTCCAAAACTAATCAAAGCACTCACGTTTTCTTTTTTATGTTTGTCATATGCACTTTTCAAATATCTAAACACAAACTTTATGCAAATTAAATCATTTTGAACAAGTTCTTCGCTAACCACAAAAGTTTGCAAAAAATTAAATGAAAGTTGTTCGAAGTCAATCAGATTGAGCAGTTCATGAAAACATTTACTGCGTGACTCTACCTCATACTTCGTCCATGATAAAGCAGCTTTAAAAACGACACTAGCTGGAATTGATGCTTCCGTTGAACGTAGTAAGCAGTCAAGCAAATCAGGTCTGTTTAATTGTTTAAAACTGCTTGTATTGATGACAAGTTGGAAGTTATTATTGATGAAGTTGGTAGCCACGCACTCCAACGAGCTATTGCCGTACAATTTTGCTTGGCCACGAACAGTAATGCAATTCTCACAGTTGATTCCTTCCTTCAAATAGTCGAAGCAAAATTGTATGACTTCGTTTAATATGAATAGGTGCGCCTGTTCTAAGATGCTGGACACATTGTAATCGTTTATGGAAATCGTTCCAGTGTAGAAATAATCCATCATTAGTCTCAATGTATCCACATCATAGACGGGGACGTCCATCTCGGTTATGAAAGAATCTTTCTTAGCGTTGTTTAACTTTTCCTCAAAGTATGGACAAAAGCATCCAAGCACGAGTTTGTTCGCAAAAATTCTCTGGTTTTGAGCAATGACTACGACGTCATTAAATGCTGCGTTATTCCGATTTTGCCGCGCATATTGGAGTAAATTTTTGTTGGTTCGTTCTCGATTCACAAATTGATTTTGATCATCATTTAATGACATTTTAAAATTTGAATAAAGTAAAAAAATTAGTTAAAACGATTTTGTCTGTAGAAACAATAAATTGTATATTAATTTACCGACTTTTGTTGAAAAGTATTAGAAAGTTGTGAACACGATATATTTCTGCTGCTTGATTAGCTATGTAGGCGCAATTCGGAAAACATTTAACTTGTTGATACCAGGTTTACAACAAACAAACATTCTTAATTGAATGAAAGCAGTGTCATTTTCAAAACAAAGTCAATTATCATCAACAAATATTTAAAATTTTTCAAAAAAAGCGATAAAATTTAATAGCCTATCTATTACTTGTAATGATAACTTATAAATTTATTTTTTTTTTGTAAACTCAAAAGTTTGAAATTAAATTTTTGTTAATATCATCTTGCTGCGGGTCGAATTTATTCTATTCTTCAAGTTATTAAAGCCGTACATGTTAGAAGGAAATCGATTTTTTGCTACATTTAAAGATTGAAATACTTTCTGTTCGAATGGGTAAAACTCCGTTCAAAAAAACAAAAAGCTTGATGATCCTGATGTTTATTTTGGTGTGCATTCTGCCTACACAAATATTCATACTAACATATTATCAACAATGCACGGTATAGCTTCAAAAATATAATACATCTATGTCAACAACCAAACACTTTTGTAACTGTTGTTAACCAACGTTGAAATTATGCGCTGTTGGTTTCCACTTAGCAAATATTTTTGGCGATCTATATATTCTCTTAAATATGGGAAAGTCGTTTAATATGAACCATTAAAGAATAAATGGTACTAATTCTATTACTTGACTTTTTACAACTGTAATACTTTAGCGTTAGGTAGACTTTGTACAATTTTACATTTCCTAATTAAAATCACTTTAAAACAACTGTTCCTAAACGGACAATTCTTATTTTAAATTTTGTTAGAAAAGATGGTGCTACATATTCATCTGTGCAATAGGAACCCATCCCTACAAAAACATACTAACATCTCGTTTGGAACTACATTTAAAAACATCGAACTAATTTTCTGCGAGACCTACATCAAAAACAAGCATATGTAAAATTTATAACAAATCTACCAATCAAACGTGTTTTCTGATCAACGCATTCAAATATGGCACTGTCGAATCAACAATGACGGGTGTTGAAACACCTAAATTTCTTTTTTTTTATGACTTTATAACAAAAGTTGCTGTCATTTAAAATTTTGTCATCTCTCTCTCTCTACTCTCCTTTTTCTACCAGTTATTAATTAAAGCGTCGAGGCGCCTCCTAAATGTTGAATTAATAAGGAGTCCATACTACATGTCTTTCTCCTACATCATTGCGCAGTTTCATCCAAATTAATCTAATTATTTTACTGTCGATGCTGTTTCTACATTTTTGAATTTTAAAGCAAAATTATGAACAAACATAATGAGTTTTAGGTCACATCAACATTGTTTACTTTCAATTCACTGATCCATGACTTGTAGAAATCGACTTTGTGGTAAATTTTATAAACACGTCAGCATCCGTTCTTTCTTCATTTTCGTAAAGGCTTTTGAAACGCAACAGCCCTCTGTTTGTTTTTCTTCAACATCCCAGTTTGTTGGGCTGGTTTGTGTACTTAGTTTAGAGTTAGAGGAAGCAACGCAACGTAAACTAATTGACATCAAAATCGGGCCAAAAACTGTTTTGTACTTTCGTGAGCGGAGACAGGTCTTCATTTCAAGTCATTCCACTTGTAAATAATCTTTACTCATGAATGGTTTTTACAAATTCTAGTGCGTGCATGCACTGGTATCTTTAGCTGGTCCAAGTTGATATTTGTTATTGTAGATGAAAACCATACCATGTTCATAATGGTGTAGATTTTAGGTTTCTGCAGTTTTAATCATAAACGCCGCTAAGTTTGTAACCATTTCTATCTGCGTTTTTGTATGCCTCAACAACACAATCTACTGTTAATTTTTGTTCCCCTTGTAAAGTGTATTGTGCCAGTACAGCTAGAAATTTTGACGTGATTTTCAATCCCAAGCAAATGTTTGTATGTGTAAACATAAACTGCTCAATTTTTCCTCTACAAAAAAATTGAGTACACTGTTATTTATAAAACTGAAATCTAATATATACAATAAATATGCTAAACAGCCTGTTTAACAATTGGTTTGTAGGTAAACTAAATTAATATTATGAAATTCGTTTCACATAGAGAATCACTGGTGAAATTTCCTCCATTAGAAATCAGCCAATGACAGCTCCTCAGACAAGTCAAAATTTAGATGCTAATAGTATCATATCATCGTTTTGGCGCGTGATCAACCAGCAAGTAAGCACAATACAAACTTCGATCGTTGATACTCCTTGAACAAATATTATGAAACTGACGATTACCTAGATAGGACAGTTCTTTCTTCCAGATACAATAAACAATTTACGACATGCGTAGTTGAACAATGAACGTTTAACTTCTTATTCAATGAGTCATTGTTTTCTTCGATTTTCAATTTGCTTGTTCCTTAAGGAAAACACGCAGAAATTTATCATCAAAAATATTAATAGCAATCTAGTGACTGTCATCAACAAGCCAACTATTTCTCATGTTAGTCACAGTACTCAAAACTTGTTTTTGACGGATTTTGATTTCAAGTTCTTTTCCTTAAGAACAAAGCTTGCAGAATCCAATTTCGATTGTGAATCCTGAATTCCTCTTTTTGATATAAACACGCTATTTTTAGTGATAGTACACTACTTCACATATTTTTGTTCATTAACTAGAACCAGTGCCCGATTTACGAGGCTGGGCTGCCTGAGCAAGTTGCCAGGAGCCTCCAAAAATATCAACCCTTTAAGCAAAAAGAAAGCACTTTAAGAAAAAAATGTACTACAAGAGCTACAACTTCAACTAATTGTCTTAGCTTTTAACACACCAAAAAGGGTTTCATACGGACCTAAATATCATGTTTTTAGCTCCTGTCTTACCTATAGCATCATTTTTCTTGCAAATCTTACTATGCGTCATAAATATAAACAAAACAAATAAAATGGAAACAAATTTACAAAATATATTTTGAAAATCATGCACGAAAATAAAAATTCCCCTGGCGTCCTAATGCATGGCCCTGGGTATATTGGGTTGCAATTTCCTAATCATGTAAGCATTTGAATCAATTACAGTAGTTTATGTCGTTCTACTAGCAAAAAAAATTGCTTTTTGAAACCACACAGTAATATCTTAATGATTTTTATAAGCTGACATTTGGTCTTTGATTGTATTTTGGTGTACCGGTATATATGATTTGGACTGGCTGTGTTTTTCTACAAAGAATAAAAAATATGTAATTCCCGATAACATAAATACTTATGTCATGTCTAATATTAATTACGGCATTCAAATAATTATATCATTTAATTTAACTTAGCCTAGTAGGTAGCATTTTAATTACAACCGATGATGCTTTCAGTATAAAGCGAAACGTTTTGAAATAAAATGTTTACTAGCCCTAGAACTCCCAAAGGGGTCAATTGACCCTTTTTGCTTTATTTTTTCTAAAATAAACCAAACATAGATAACATAGGAGGTTGAGATTTTTTGACTTTTTTGTATTTGGGTTATTACACACTCCAATTGAATAACACAAAAATTCGACGAAAAAACAGTGCATTTATATCCAGTTTTACGCCAACTACCAAAGGGGTCAATTGACCCTCACGGCTACTTTCTTGCACAAAACTCCCAAAAAGTTTATTCTTGTTCCAGATTGATGCAGTCTTTGCACATTAGTGTTGAGCATGTGCCGCAAACATAGCGAGAGCAGTTTCCACACTTCGTGCGAGTTTTGTTAGAATTGCAAATACTGCACTTCATTCTTTTAGTCGGTGGTAAATCTTCATCAGCTCTATCGCGAATTCGTTTGAATCGAAGCAAATGGGGCATTTCATGCCGGCGACTTCGTTCTGAAGCACAAAGCTCTTCTCCCAACTTGATTAAAAATTGACGTCGGTTTTGGGCAGACAAGGTAATATCCTTACATATCAAGTACGTATTTAGTGACACAATATCCAACAGATTGAAAAATGCTGCCAAAGGCCATCTCCTAGATGAAGCTTTACTAGAATATGACCGACGCATTTCATCTGCAGTGTCAACTCCACCTTTGTTTTTGTTGTAGTCCAAAATTGCTTTTGGCTTTCTCTTCTCCCCCTCATGAACTTCTACTGTCTTATGTTCAGAGGAAAGCAAGAATACTACCTTGTTTTTCTTTGCTTTGTAGCTGAGTATCATGATGCTCTCTGGTGGCAATGTAAAGAAAAAATTGGATGAATAAAGAGCAGCATCTTTTTCAAAGCGGATTTCATTCGGAATTTTTCTTCGATGTCCTCTGATGGTACCCACTATTGTTGTATGTTGTTGCAAAAGATTTTTTGCAAGAGACAAGGATGTAAAAAAATTGTCACAAGTTACATTCAGACCTGCATTTTGGTAAGGCTCCAATAACGACAATGTCACAAATTCACCAAGCCCAGTCGAAGCTCGATCTTCTTCTTTGCCGACGTAAGGGAAAGCTCGTAAAACGTAGTACGTTGTGGCATCACAGAGCATCCAGAATTTTATCCCAAATTTTGCTGGTTTTTTGGGTATATACTGAATAAACGGACACCTAAAAATCAAATAGCATCATAAAAATTGTTTTTGTATATAAAAAAGACATTTGTATAAAGATTGTCACTGGATATTTCAAGTTGTTTTTGTCAATAAATTAAAATGAATGACTATGCGGAGATGATAATAATAATAATAATAAATATTGTTTATCAAAAATACGGACTAACCTCGATCGACATGGAAAAAGTTGCTCATCTACTGTCACATCAGCATGAGGAAAATACGACTTCTGGCAATTATCCATCACTGAATTCCATAATTCTCGAATTGCAGCAAACTTGTCTATTCTTCGGCGAATTGGTCTGGAATTTTTATCATCGAATCGAATGTATCTAAGAATAGATTGAAACTTATTTCTTGACATTGTTTCACGAAAGATGGGTCGTCCATGATCTGATTCCCAAAAGCTTGATAGTGGCTCGTTTCTTCCTTTGAATACCCCACGAAGAAGACAAAGCCCAAAAAATGCATCTAATTCTTGCTTAGACATAGAAAATGTAGTATTTCCCTGCCTAAGAGCTTCAGCCTTTGTGAACCGTAAAATGCATTCGAAGTTTTGGTGACCCCACAGTTCTTTGAAAACATCCAGCGCCGTATCAACTCTATCAAGAATAAATTGTTTTGTTCCTGGTCTGGTTCGAATAATGTTACGCCTGCTGGTTCTGCCATTGGCATTCGGCGGTCGATTTTCCCAAATAGTTCCGTCCCTGCTCAATATACTTTCGCTGTTACTGTTTGGTGGGTGAAGATTTTCGTTTTCCAGAGATTCATTTTCAGCACACTCATCCTCATCATCTTGAGAGCTGTTCTCCTGTTCTGTTATAATAAAGTTGCTTTCATCAAAATCTTCTTCGTCAGAATCAACATCTGCTGCAAGCAATGTCAAAACTTCTCTATGGTCATAAGTTTTGCCAACTTGAAATATATTCGACATGCTGGCCTTGGTTGTGCTGCAACAGTTTCTAAAAGCTAAAGGAATATCAATTTATGTTCAAATTAGACTAGGTTATTCTTTATGCCAATTTTCACAAAGGTTATTGTTTAGCTTATACGCCTATCTCTACCAACATGGTCTAACCTAAAATGAATGAATACTGCCACAATGCTACACAATAGCTTTTGACATGGTCGATGCGAGTTTACTACTTTGTGACAACCCTGAATGCTATCTTTCCTGTTTTATCTGAAAATCAATTGTCTTATCTGAGAATCAATCTGTAGCACTTCCAGCAGGTAATTGCAAGCATCTTATTCTGTTTTTCAGTAATTCTTTCCCTGAGTACGACCTATAGCCAAAAGCACGGCTTACAAACCTTCTTTTAATAACTTTTTTTTCAATAAGATGTCAACTAGCAATTCCGTCTAAAGGGCTAATTAAATACCGTTTTATCACGCAATTGAATTCCTTTGTTACAAACAGATTTCAGATACCATTAAATCAGGATTATTTCAAAAACAAAGTGTACAGGAAATTGTTTTCAAGCAATATTAAGTGCTAGGGTCAATTGACCCCTTTGGTAGTTCTTGAAGAAAAAATATCCGGTATTTCTAGGGCTAGTTTACTGGCTATCATATTTCTACTCAGATTAGTAAAAAAAGCTCATTTTCATGCTCCTAGTTTCATTCAAAAAAGTTTCAGTAATATGAAAATCTAGATTAAAGTGCTTTTTCACATTTAGCAAACCGTTTAAGGATTGAAAGTGATGGGGTCCACAGAGGGAACCCATCTTGGCCAACGACGTTGTTAAACTAAGCTTGGTATGCAAGAGGTTAAACTATGCTCGCTTGAAGAAATAATGTGGAAAACAAAGCGAAGCAAAAGCAACACAATGCATTAAAAATGTGGATAGTGACATCATAAAGAGTTATGGAATGAATAGACAAGCTATGGCTCCAGTTTGCAATAGTCGGTTAGCAGCTAACGGTTGATTATCAAAGCAGTAGCTATGTGCGATCTTGCCTCATTGTTGCAGTAACTTGTGTTGATAGCTTTTATGTGGTACACCGTTATGCGATAATGTCAAATTAACAATTGATTGATTTTGATTTTACTTGGACAGTCAATCGTTAGCTTGGTGTGGGTATATTAGCGCTATTATTTCTTGGTTTTTATGCTTATGGTTCTAAGTTTTAGAAAACAGCTTTTTCACAAAAAATTAAGTTTTAAATGTCTAAATATGGTGATGCCTCACCAGCGTTCTCAATTTCCCTTAATCCACACCAGCATCTCACATGCCAGCTATTCATGATCTTTCACACAAAACTAAATCTATACTAGCCTATTGTAGGCTAGTCCATCCAACAGTGTTTCCGGCATAAAATTCAAATATGCCCCTCTGGGCAATTTCAGATCATGCCATCGATCCATTGCTGCATTACTGCATAGACCTCATACAAGGGCAACGGTTTTGACCTATATCACATAGGCGCTTCACATGTTTCAACCGCATTGCGCTAGAATCAACATGCAGGGATAGCATTTGAGTATAATGTCAGCCTATTACAGTCAGTATAACACAAAATAACAACACGGGACAACGTTGTTTCGGGTTACTGACCCTCATCAGCCGCATGCTTATTTTCTGTAATACCCTGTACAAAACACTCCCACCGCCGCTCTTTGGTTCAATTAAGGACCAAAGAGCATATTTGTAATTCATGCAATTCAATAGAATGCCAAAACTTCAAATGTCTAAATATGGTGATGCCTCACCAGCATTCTCAATTTCCCTTAATCCACACCAGCATCTCACATGCCAGCTATTCATGATCTTTTACACAAAACTAAATCTGTACTAGCCTATTGTAGGCTAGTCCATCCAACAGTGTTTCCGGCATAAAATTCAAATATGCCCCTCTGGGCAATTTCAGATCATGCCATCGATCCATTGCTGCATTACTGCATAGACCTCATACAAGGGCAACGGTTTTGACCTATATCACATAGGCGCTTCACATGTTTCAACCGCATTGCGCTAGAATCAACATGCAGGGATAGCATTTGAGTATAATGTCAGCCTATTACAGTCAGTATAACACAAAATAACAACACGGGACAACGTTGTTTCGGGTTACTGACCCTCATCAGCCGCATGCTTATTTTCTGTAATACCCTGTACAAAACCTGAATTTTATGCCGGAAACACTGTTGGATGGACTAGCCTACAATAGGCTAGTGCAGATTTAGTTTTGTGTAAAAGATCATGAATAGCTGGCATGTGAGATGCTGGTGTGGATTAAGGGAAATTGAGAATGCTGGTGAGGCATCACCATATTTAGACATTTGAAGTTTTGGCATTCTATTGAATTGCATGAATTACAAATATGCTCTTTGGTCCTTAATTGAACCAAAGAGCGGCGGTGGGAGTGTTTTGTACAGGGTATTACAGAAAATAAGCATGCGGCTGATGAGGGTCAGTAACCCGAAACAACGTTGTCCCGTGTTGTTATTTTGTGTTATACTGACTGTAATAGGCTGACATTATACTCAAATGCTATCCCTGCATGTTGATTCTAGCGCAATGCGGTTGAAACATGTGAAGCGCCTATGTGATATAGGTCAAAACCGTTGCCCTTGTATGAGGTCTATGCAGTAATGCAGCAATGGATCGATGGCATGATCTGAAATTGCCCAGAGGGGCATATTTGAATTTTATGCCGGAAACACTGTTGGATGGACTAGCCTACAATAGGCTAGTATAGATTTAGTTTTGTGTGAAAGATCATGAATAGCTGGCATGTGAGATGCTGGTGTGGATTAAGGGAAATTGAGAATGCTGGTGAGGCATCACCATATTTAGACATTTGAAGTTTGGGCATTCTATTGAATTGCATAAATTAAGTTTTATTTCCCACTGGCGTTGGGTTCTTTTCCCTTGTCGTAATCTAGTCATTCAGAAGTCGTAAAGCCTTAGATCTTCCGCTCCCGCCTGTTTCAACCAATCAAGATTAGCCAACGCGTTTTTGGTGCCGTCGTTATTTCTTTAATCTTTACAATGTGACTGTTTTTCGTTCGGTCGCATCATGACCTCAGCTTCATGCATGCGACTAGAGCCCTCCACATAGCTTAGTGCCCAAGGGCCTCCACATAACTAAATCCGGCACTGACTACAACATTAGTTCGACAAACATATCAATGTTTATTGATAGTATTGTGCGTAAAAGTCATTTTTTCAATGATAACCGGAAGCTAATCGTAAAAGGCTACATCAGAATGAAATAACCTAAATTTGCTCTAATTTTATTTTTGGTTCTCACAATTTTCAATTGATATGTATTTTGATGATAAGCTATTTTTTAATAATCATTTCTGAAGTAGAAAATGATTATCATGACAAACATAATGACTGAGTTTGGTATCAAGTATGATTTATAGCTTACAGTACATGCCAAAGAGGTAATAACCGTTTATTTTTGCATTACGATCTAAGATGTTATTTGTTCCAAAAACATGTTTTGCTTCCTATTATAATGTGCTACTAATTTGCATCTCATTTTCTAGGTCACTTCGTAACTCAATTAGTGTTCAATTAAAAAGCAAATAAAGCGGTCGCACAGGGTACGTCAACCAGAATCCCATTATAGTAAATATTGTTTTGAAAAAGGGACGTCTCGCAAAGTGGACTTACACAGAAAATATTGGCGCAGAATTGAATCAAGATTTTCATAATTACAACTTAGTAAAAAAATACGATCCGTTAAAATAGGATCCGAGAAGAACTTTCTTTTTAACTTTAGCTGAAAATTTGAGAAGACCTTTGTCAAGATCAACCTATCAAAAATCTTGGGAAAATAATAGGTCAAGAGTTCATAGGCAGCCAGTGGGGCGCAAATTCCTCGGATTTATTGATTTATTACTTTGCCATCATAGCTGACTGGTTGATATTAGCCTACTAATTTAACAGTATGATTTAAGAAGTGAAATACACCAATTACTTATGTGCATGCGTTCATAACAAGCGCAGCCAACCATAATGACTGTACTTTCGGTTGGCGTCTACCATAGCTTGAACTAGAAGTGTGAGCTTGGAAGCAATAGAGTTTTTTTTAGCAATGCTGTTTCCAAATACACCCACTTAACACGCTGCTCGCTAGCTCTTGATATTTAGTACATCCCGTCTTTCTGACGACAGTATACAGGGTGGGCCATAAGTTTCCATACATATTGTATTTTTTTTGTTTTCCAGACATATTGTGTATTTGTTTTTGTTATAATACATACATAGTGTATTTTTTTTGTTTTCCACATACCCTAGAAGATGCGTTTGACGAAAGAGCAACGAATTGAAATAATACTGATGGCTGGGTCGGGAAGCAGTCGCATGGTTGCACTGAATTTCAACAGAAAACATGGAACGAACAACAGTAGTATATGATATCATTTTCGACCCAGTTTTTGCGGAGGGTTTTGCGGAGGGCTACGTCATTTCCGAACGTGACGTCCGAACGTGGTGATACGTCATTTCCGAACGTGTTGATACATGAACTTGAAGGACATTGTGAACACGTGTAACAACTTGTAAACAAATGACAACACAAAGACAACGTGTACCAACTTGTAAATAACAACTCGAAAGCAAATGTCAATACAACTTGAAAACAAATGTCAATACAACTTAAACAAATGTGAATACAACTTGAAAAGAAATGTTTATAACAGCTTGTAAATACATGTAAATAAAACTTGAAATTGATTATAGGCACCCCTCTTGAGAATACCCCACTTCAAAAATTCTCCAATTAATTTCACTTTTCAACTCGTTTACGATCTTTTGCCTTATTGTAAACACAGCTATTGTAAAGCGGAAATACTAACTTTAGATCGTGACTGCAGCCTTTGATAATTACTTCCTTTCGAAGCGTAAGCATTAATCGCGTATAAGCATACATATCTTGAAATTGTTTTTAAAACCTCTAAGCGATTTCTCCTTTTGATTCCCTAGAATGTTGTTTCTTTACCCTTCTAGATGTGTTTATTGGAGGCCTTTTCCTTTACTCGTGATATTTCTGCAGTTGGTTGGAATTAATTTACATATATTTCAGTATGTAGGCAATGGATTCAGTCTTTCTTCAGTCTTTTGTCAATAATTTTCTGACCACACATGGCTCTCATCATAGCTCTCTCCACTCTCTTGCGTTTTTCATTTTCTTTTAAACACCATATCTCACTTAAATCACTACTGTTTACATCGAAAAACTGAAAAGATTTATCATTAATTGCGTGCAAATCATAAAACATTCATCTCAAATTTACATTCATTTTCATAAAACGAATCTAAATTGTATCCTATCATCACACTGTTTAAAGATTTTCCGAAATTTAGCAACTTTTAAACTTATTAATACGAAATTTCTTAGTTTTCAAAGTCTCCTCAACTCCGCTACATAGCAATAAACACAACTTTAGCATTATTCGTGGGATATTAACATGAAATTCATGGTTTTACAGCGTCCTTAGCTCCGCTACATAGCAATAAGCACAACTTTAACATTTTTGTAGGACATTATCTTAAAATTCAGGATTTTACAGTTTACCTAGCTCATCTACATAGCAATAAGCACAACTTTTAGCGTTTTTGTAGGACATTACCTTAAAATTCATGGTTTTACAGCGTCCTTAGCTCCGCTACATAGCAATAAGCACAACTTTTAGCGTTTTTGTAGGACATTACCTTAAAATTCAGAGTTTTACAGTTTACCTAGCTCCGCTACATAGCAATAAGCACAACTTTTAGCATTTTTGTAGGACATTACCTTAAAATTCAGGATTTTACAGTTTACCTAGCTCATCTACATAGCAATAAGCACAACTTTTAGCGTTTTTGTAGGACATTACCATAAAATTCAGGATTTTACAGTTTACCTAGCTCCGCTACATAGCAATAAACACAACTTTTGACATTATTCGTGGGACATTAACATGAAATTCATGGTTTTAAACATTTACGTTTATTACAGCTAGTCGTTAGTTTAGAGGAAAATAACCAACAGTTTTCTAGATTATCAGATTTGTTGGGGAAAATCACAGGCAGCGACGTTGCTTCCAGAAGAGTGCGGTGGAAAAAACAATTTCAAATAAATCTTTATCGTTACTTTTGCACTTTTAGATTAAAATTTCAGTAGCTTGACCAGACCTTTGAGTGAAATATAGATTTGGTTCACATGTGACAGTGAGGTAGTTACATTTTTATGTTAGCTTCACGCTTTCTTGGAAGAAAACTTCAGTACATTGACCAGACCTTTGAGTGAAATGTAGAATTGCTTCACATATGACAGTTAGGTGGTTAAATGTCTATGTTAGTTTCACACTTTCTTGGAAGAAGATTTCAGATTGACCAGACCTTTGAGTGAAATGTAGAATTGCTTCACATATGACAGTGAGGTAGTTGAAGTACAGCGGTTGAAACATTTTGAAAAGGTCAGAACAGTGAATTTTGTTTCAATTCAATTTTCAGCATCACTACTAAATATTATTGAACCAAGAAGATTGAACTTTTATCGTGTTTGGGGACTACTTCAACAATTGTTAAAATTTTCATCACGCAACCAATTTACAATATCTTTTCATGCAACTAGAAAACAATTATGACGCTGGTTTAAGTAAAAACTATCAAATTTCTCCACCAACATTAAATTTTTCTAAATCAGCTAAGCTTACTATCAACAAAAATCTGATGCAAGCGGAAACATCAACATCACATCAGCAAACCTTTAACCAATCACAATCGATGTAGAACTTCAAAAATGGTTTTCTATCAACAAAAATCTGACGCCAGCGGAAGCATAGACCGTACGGAGATGATTACGTCTTTAAAGTTATAAACATTCTTACCTCTTATTTGACCAATCACGAACCAGCGGGTGTTTTGATTTGCACTACATCACAAGTTTTCATTACACAATTGTTGGAAAGAACAAGGCAGGTCTAGACAAGAATAGTGATTTTTATTCTTTCTTTGTTAACATTTCTCTATAAAAGTCGTACGGTTTTGCGAGAAAATTAGAAGAAGAACAATGGAAAGCTGCGACGAGACACACACTTCAATAGCTGACGACTATGAAGAGCGAGCAGAAAACGTTACAACGAGTCATCCCCACTCTTCATGCTACGACGGGTTGATGGAGCAAACAGCATTGTTGAGGCGTGCAAGAAAACATCCAGAAGAAGCAAGAAAAATACGAAAAATCTTCCTCGACATTGACAAAGAAGGAAAATCAATACCTGCAGACGGTGAGATGTTGAGAAAAGGCGTGCTGACTGTCTCAAGAGGAAAAGCTCTCTTTTCAACCGATCAGCTTATTCAAGTGTGTATACATATGTTCGATGGCCTACCCTTTGTGGCTTTCAAAGGCCCAACAGACGCCAGACCATATGTGATAGTCGTTTTCTCAGCTGACTGCCAATACGGTGATGTTTGTGAAGTGAAAACGCGGTTGGAGATTTTCAAAAAAGAGGCAGCTTTAGAAAACTTTCTTATCAGATTTAAAGTGGAATCTATCTTTTCACCCGAGAAATATTTTCAACATCTACAAGATCGATCATCCGGATTCATCATTAGAAACGAAAACTATGGTATCAGCAAGGAGTTAGCCGCTCTTGTGAACACCTTGAAAGAGGTGAAACACACAGCCGGAAAGAAAAAACGATCTAGTAGTCTGCCTAGAAGTGCTGAACTTTATCAAAAGAAGAGAAAACCCTCTCCACTTAATATAAATGTGTGATTTTTAACGCATGTAACCGTCTTTAGATTTGAGTAAAATTTGTTTAAAATGTTGTGTCCTTCTTTCGAATCTGAAGAAACGCGAATCTTAACCTTCTCAGACAATTGGCCTTACCGAGTCGATAATTTAAGTCCTGAACGAATGGCTAAAGCTGGATTTTTGTACAGAGGCAGCGACGATCGAGCATTTTGTTTTTATTGTGGTGTATCTATTTATCAGTGGGCGGACACGGACATCCCAGAAATTGAACATGCGAAATACTGGTCCGCGTGTGCGTATCTAGAGAGAACGTTTGGAACTGGTTTCATTAACCAACACAGTAACTTCCGCATTCCAGAAGAGGAGTTTTTGTCGGGAACGAGATTCGGGTTTGCTACCCCTGAAGAAGCAGCAGATCCAACACTTGCGAGAAACCCTCCAGTAGAAAATGAAGAACCGAGCATAACCCCCCTAACTGAAGCAAAAGAATGTGACACATCTCAAGAACTTGTATGCAAAGTGTGCTTCGATGCTCGAATTAATGCTTTAACGATGCCTTGTGGACATTGCTTTGGATGTCTGAACTGCTCGGCTAAGCTTTATTCAAAGGAATGCCCCATCTGTCGCGTGACTATTTTGGATGTAAATCGTATTTATATTGTATAATAAACACTCGATTGTATTCAATTCTGTTTATTACAGTTACATTTTCAGTGCATTCTAAATAAAGTGCTCAACAGTTTTATCGTTTACACTAACATTATCGGAAAAATGAGTCAATATCTCAGATAGAGAGCAACCACGCGAGTGAAATAAGATGTAGTACACGGTATAATGTCCACAGACTTCAGATATCAAACTCTGTAGGGTGTTCGAGTTGTAGTCCCAGGATGAGGAGTGAGAATCTAAAAATCTGTCAAACCATAAACAAGTGGATGTAGACCATAGCTATCGAAAAACTCAGCAGATCTTGGATTGTTGAAGAACATAGCAACCCAGTGTCCTCCAGGAGCAGTGCTCGGTGTTAGCAACATAACTCCCAGAATACTCCACAGTAAGTAGCTGATCTTTAGGATAAACACCCTTAAAAATCTTTTTGCACAGGAGTCATTCCTCTCAATCTGTAGTGTATCCATCAGTCAACACGTTTCTATCAGTCGGTCAATCAACCAATTCTGCATGAATTACGACATTGCTTCTGTTGGAGGAGTGTTAAAGGCTAGACAAATGATTTTCATCAACTCCAGATGCGCACAAGAAGCCCCAGATCTGGCGCAAGAATTCAAAACATGACAAGAAAAAACTCACCGCCAACAGACATAAAATTTCATCATCTCCGCAAAATTAGGTAGAAATCTGTACAGTAGGTTTTATTTTTCCAATCACAATACCTATTTGGGACACTTCAATGCTGCAGTCATCACCACACCCGTACAAAATAAGTGCCCAGACCCGGGTTTGAACCGGGGACCTTTAGATCTTCAGTCTAACGCTCTTCCAACTGAGCTATCTAGGCAGTAATGGTCAGTACGGGGCTCGAACCCGCGACATTAACACGACACTATAACCGACTGAGCTAACTGACCACTTGTTGAAATCCCAGAAATTTCTGTATTAAGTGAAGCAACTGTCTTTGATGTGATGCGTCTGTAGGAAATAATGATTTTCTTGAAAAAGTATTATAGATTTATCTAGTTACAGTGCTTCCCAACAAGCCTCCACTTTCAAAATCACAATTTCCTTTCTTACCTACTTATACTTCTTGAGGGGTGTTGATAGTTATTGTTTTAGGCACTGTATCAGTTCTGATGTGTTAAAGATATTCATGAAAACCGTAAGTTCTAGATCTGCAACAGTTTATAAGGGTAATTGATAAAATTATATTTTCTTCCTCCTGGACAACATGGAATGAAATATTTTTACGCTTATGACAAAGACCTATGTATAGTAATTTTAAAAGTTTTTCAAATCTGATTCTGGCTCCAACATTTGGAGATTCTTTAAAGCTTGCGAGCATGTCGAGTGCAACATGTAAAGACAACAAAAGAAAAAGAGACTGTAGAAATATTGGTAACGCTGAACGAAGATTAAATAACTTGACAAATGTTTGGAAATGTGTAGTTTTTGCTTCACCACATTCAACTTTTTACGTCAATACACTTGAATTCGTACCAAAAGTTAAGTTTCATTGGTTGAAAATGCAGTGGGAGACTAACATTTCTTTCAGATTACTTGTTAAATTCTCACCAAATATTGAACACGTTGAGACAATTATTTTTATCTGACACCCTTGTGAAGACCGCTAAACAACCTTGTGTGCGCTCAATGTACAGTATTTTCCAATTTTAAGTTATCAATCACAACTATTATTTCTGAGCTAAATCAAAAATGGTGAATAAGTGGCGTAATGTTTCGCACTATGTTAATTCTTTTGCTGTATGTTTATTCTATCCTATAAGGTTTTCAAACTTAAATTTTCTTACCTCACCACATATCTCTGTACATAACAGCAAATCAATTCTAATATTTGTAACTTTCAACACTACATAATCACTGAAACGAAACAACACCAATTGTTTGTCAGATTTTGATTACCTTACAAGTTATTTTATGCAACAAAAAATCAAACTTATGACGATTGAAATCTACAGATAGGTGGTGGGTTCGGTGTACCAGCTGCAAACATAAACTTGTATCGCCACTACATGTAATTTCAAAGACCACCTGTTTCCAATCTACACCTAAATCGTTCTATTGCTACTCCTCTTCTCCTATTTGGTTTATTTGTAGTACAAATTTCTAGTGATTGTCTCTAACATATTGTTGCATAACATCCAGTTTGTGTATGAGAAAACTTCCTAGTTTACAACTCGGGGCCATTAATCTAAGAGTAATAACTTTACCTTGACAGATATTGTTCTTACAGCTGAGAAAGTAACTTTTTGAGAGCGTACTACAAAGTTGATTGGGGTTATCACATTGACCAAGGCTTGTGCTGCATAGAGATGGGTCTGAACAATTACATCTTATTTGCTAATACTTAAAACTGCAAACAACTTTAATAAATAAACATTTCAAATTTCAAACGTTTTCAAGAATTAAAATCTGTAATAATTTCAAATAATAAAGATATACAGTGTGTCCAAAAAATAAGTACGATTCAAAATATCTACGTATTTTCCATCACTTTTTCACAATAAGTCGGTACCGTTCAAAATATCAACGTATTTTCCATCACTTTTTCACAATAAGTCCGTACCGTTCAAAATATCAACGTATTTTTCATCATTTTTTTTCACAATAAGTCGGTACCGTTCAAAATATTTTCATATCTTCCATCATTTTTTTCACAAAGGATGTGGTCCTCATTTCTCATATACATAACTGACATGTCATACTTCAAAAAATTTGCGTATTACTTTCGAATATCAAGTTCGTTGGATAGCCTCTTCATTCATCTTTGACATCTTTCTCTACATCAGCGATTTCATCTTCTGTTTGGTTGGTCTTCCACCTCTTGGTCTGTCAAACAAGCTACCAGTCTCCAATAACTTGGTACTCCAAGCCTTAATTATGCGATGTTCTGGTGGTTCAATATCAGATTGCACACGTAGTCTGTCTCTAACAAGCTTCATGGCGTGTCTAGTTTGCTCACTTGCAATAAAAAATGATGCGGAGTGAACTCTATATTCAACCGTGTAGTCACTTGAATCAATCATCTTCATTGAATAAACTACAAAGTATGACATGTCAGTTATGTATATGAGAAATGAGGACCACATCCTTTGTGAAAAAAATGATGGAAGATATGAAAATATTTTGAACGGTACCGACTTATTGTGAAAAAAAAAATGATGAAAAATACGTTGATATTTTGAACGGTACGGACTTATTGTGAAAAAGTGATGGAAAATACGTTGATATTTTGAACGGTACCGACTTATTGTGAAAAAGTGATGGAAAATACGTAGATATTTTGAATCGTACTTATTTTTTGGACACACTGTATATCTTTATTATTTGAAATTATTACAGATTTTAATTCTTGAAAACGTTTGAAATTTGAAATGTTTATTTATTAAAGTTGTTTGCAGTTTTAAGTATTAGCAAATAAGATGTAATTGTTCAGACCCATCTCTATGCAGCACAAGCCTTGGTCAATGTGATAACCCCAATCAACTTTGTAGTACGCTCTCAAAAAGTTACTTTCTCAGCTGTAAGAACAATATCTGTCAAGGTAAAGTTATTACTCTTAGATTAATGGCCCCGAGTTGTAAACTAGGAAGTTTTCTCATACACAAACTGGATGTTATGCAACAATATGTTAGAGACAATCACTAGAAATTTGTACTACAAATAAACCAAATAGGAGAAGAGGAGTAGCAATAGAACGATTTAGGTGTAGATTGGAAACAGGTGGTCTTTGAAATTACATGTAGTGGCGATACAAGTTTATGTTTGCAGCTGGTACACCGAACCCACCACCTATCTGTAGATTTCAATCGTCATAAGTTTGATTTTTTGTTGCATAAAATAACTTGTAAGGTAATCAAAATCTGACAAACAATTGGTGTTGTTTCGTTTCAGTGATTATGTAGTGTTGAAAGTTACAAATATTAGAATTGATTTGCTGTTATGTACAGAGATATGTGGTGAGGTAAGAAAATTTAAGTTTGAAAACCTTATAGGATAGAATAAACATACAGCAAAAGAATTAACATAGTGCGAAACATTACGCCACTCATTCACCATTTTTGATTTAGCTCAGAAATAATAGTTGTGATTGATAACTTAAAATTGGAAAATACTGTACATTGAGCGCACACAAGGTTGTTTAGCGGTCTTCACAAGGGTGTCAGATAAAAATAATTGTCTCAACGTGTTCAATATTTGGTGAGAATTTAACAAGTAATCTGAAAGAAATGTTAGTCTCCCACTGCATTTTCAACCAATGAAACTTAACTTTTGGTACGAATTCAAGTGTATTGACGTAAAAAGTTGAATGTGGTGAAGCAAAAACTACACATTTCCAAACATTTGTCAAGTTATTTAATCTTCGTTCAGCGTTACCAATATTTCTACAGTCTCTTTTTCTTTTGTTGTCTTTACATGTTGCACTCGACATGCTCGCAAGCTTTAAAGAATCTCCAAATGTTGGAGCCAGAATCAGATTTGAAAAACTTTTAAAATTACTATACATAGGTCTTTGTCATAAGCGTAAAAATATTTCATTCCATGTTGTCCAGGAGGAAGAAAATATAATTTTATCAATTACCCTTATAAACTGTTGCAGATCTAGAACTTACGGTTTTCATGAATATCTTTAACACATCAGAACTGATACAGTGCCTAAAACAATAACTATCAACACCCCTCAAGAAGTATAAGTAGGTAAGAAAGGAAATTGTGATTTTGAAAGTGGAGGCTTGTTGGGAAGCACTGTAACTAGATAAATCTATAATACTTTTTCAAGAAAATCATTATTT
>OY776284.1:47113105-47369912 GCA_963675345.1 Trididemnum clinides | reverse complement strand
GGCTGATGCTCAATCAAAATAGTTATGCAATAGGAAACCATATATAGGAAGAGATCCTATCCAAAGCAGATGTAGCGACCTTCCAGATGATGTGTGCTTGACCCTTTTACAACCTAATTAGAAAAAAGGCTACAGTGTCACCACCGACAACTACTTTACCAGCCTAAAGCTAGCGGAAGAACTTGAGCAGAAAAAAACAACAATCCTTGGCGCTATACGGAAACAGCGACGAGAAGTGCCAAACACTGAGCTGATAATGAAAGACAAGGAATTATATGCTTCTGAAATATTTTCTTCGCCATCCGGTTGCAGCTTGACAATATACAAAGCAATGAAAAAGAAAGTTGTTTGCATCCTGAGTTCAATGCACAGAAACGTAAATATTGATCAATGCACAAGAAAAAACTGCCAGAGACAATACAGTATTACAACAAGTCCAAAGTGGGCGTGGATGTACTGGACCAGATGGCTCGATACCATACCAGCAAGAGTTCAACTAGAAGATGGCCTGTAGCTGTATTTTTTAATATTCTCGACTGTACCTGCATAAATGCTTACATTATTTACTGCCTTACAATGAAATTGAAATTATCAAGAAGACAGTTTATGCTTGAGCTTATAAAAGAAATTTGCAAACCAAAAGATGGAGTGGGCTCAATACCTCCTTCTCCAGCAGTGGATCACATAGTCAGCATTGCATTGCCGGGAACCAGTGGTTTAGCACATCAAGCTCGGAAAAGAAAAGAATGCCAGTTTGTAGCATGTAAAAACAAATCTAGCTCTTTTTGCCAAAACTGTGGGAAAGTATGCTGTGGCAAACACACATCCGAAAAAGTAGCAATTATAAAATGCAAACATTGTGATGATTGAGTGTGAATAAATTTGTATACCTTGTATTTCTACCTAATTAATTATAATCATAAAAATGTCAAAAAATTAATCATAAATATGTGAAATACGCAAGAATAGTTTCATTGTGCTTTTCATACAGTATATGTCGAAATTAGTGAAAGAGAGAATCTATTAAAACCGATTTACAGATAACCGGTCAAAAATGACCGCATCCGTCCTTATAGGTAGGGAAATAATTCAGGGCTTCTAGTGTTAAAAAGTTTATTGCAAGAAGTGGCGTTTTGAAAAATGATTTTGATGTTTATAAACAAAAGTTAACTCAAGCTGAAGTAGTAAATGAAAGACTAAGGCAGCCGCTCAATTTAAGCCTTTATAAAACTGATGCACTAGAACAATATGGCCGACGAGTAAATTTAAGAATTTACAACGTGCCGGAATCGAATAGCAATATTGATGATGGGGAAGAAATGGCATTACCCATTGCAAAGGAAATGAATGTAAATCTGACCGACATGGAAATAGAACTTGCGCACAGATTAGGTCGAAAAAGAAATGGAAAGCCAAGACCCATAATAGTCAAATTTATGTGCTACAAAAAACGAAGTCATTTTATTTCCTCAAAAAAGAAGCTAAAGGATAGCGCGAGATTTTCAAACGTATTTGTAGCAGAAGATTTGACCTCGCTACGAGCCAAATTGCTGAGATATGTAAAAGACTAATGCAATAACCAATGTGAACAAATTCACACAAAAAAGTGTTCAATCTTGATGGAGATATCTGCAGAAACAGATGAATCACAACCAAGAAAAAGTAAGAGCAAATGGATTAAAATAGATTCACCAAATGATCTGTACAGGTTTATCATTGAAATTGATTTCAAAAAGCTTGATTATATACCCCTTCGTCAGCTTAATGAAAATTTTTCGTTGCATTAGTTCTGAAATCTAGAAATCTTGTATTTAATCCTTATCTGGTCATTTTATCTGTGAAAAATGGCTTCTCACAATCAATGCACAGTTTGCTACATTTCCTTTATCAATAACGCGGGTGTAATCTGTAATGCTTGTTTTGAACGTGTAGATTTGTTTTGCTGTGATGCATTGAATGACCTCGGCCTTACTGATAACCTTTCTGCAAATGTTGTTTTAATAATAAGCCTTGCTCGATTCCAGTTGATTTATGGAAAAAGTGTGACTCTGACCATGGCTTACCTTCTGCAAACATGCAAGCGCCTTCTATTCAATTAACCAGCAGATTTACGCAGCAGCACCTGGACATTGATAGTTCTAATCAAGAAAATTCTTCCAATTTTATTTCCCTGAATGATCTTATAATGAACTTTACAATTAATGATAAAAATTACATTAAACCTTCTATAGATTATGAAGCAAACGTGAGTTATCATACTCCCGAGTCAATTAATTCGCTTCTTCAACCTTTGGATAACAAAACAAAAATTTTTCTTATTCATTTCAACTGCATCAGCCTTCAAAAAAAATGTAGATAAATTGCGATTGTACCTCGATAATCTTGCTTATAAACCAGACATAATAATGGTAAGCGAAACTAAGCTCAAAAGGGATTCACTATTAATAAACATAGAAATTAAAGAATACATTTTTCTTCAAGCCGATAGCTCAACCAACGCTGGGGGAATATGTATTTATATTAAGTGCAGATTTAATCCTTGTCATAACGATGATGTCAGCCAAATTCATGGTAGTGAATACATATATATAAAATTACGATTGAAAACGTCATATTATGTTTTTGATGTAGTGTACCGTCATCCTACCTATTCTTCTGAAAACTTTCAAAAATTTGAAAATTCCTTTAATGACGTTATTGAACACTTAAACTCGAGTGCCTTACCGTATTGTATAGCAGGCGACTTCAACATTGACCTCTTAAAATATATGATAGACTCTAAAATCAAAGCATACGCCGACATGCTATTGAGCAACTCTTGTAATTTATTAATTGATAAACCAACTCGAATAACCTCTTCATCAGCTACATTTATAGACCATGTTATAAGTAATAATGTATCTAGTGAAACAATTAGTGGGATTGGTCTGTGTGACATCTCCGATCACTAAGCTGTATTTTCAATAATACCTGCATCTTACAAGTGTAATAAACCTAACAAACGTATTATTCGTGACATGAAAAATTTTAACCAAAATCACTTTTTGAATGATCTACGTCAACAGTTTAATGAAAATTTAACCCCAGACGATAATGACCCGAACGCTTATTTCTCTAAATTTCGCAATCTTTTCTCACAGACAATTGACAAACATGCCACTAGGAGACCTATTTCGAGACGAGAACAATTCTCGAAGCGTAAACCCTGGATCACTAATGGACTTTTAACATCTGTCAAAACGAAGGTTTGCTTATTAAAACGCTATGTCAAATTCAAAACATCTGAAAGTTACAATAAATATAAGCGATACCGTAATCTTTGAAATCGTGTAATTAAGAAAGCAAAAACACGTTATTACCATCTTGCAATAAATAACTCGAGAGGAAATTCTGGTGAACTATGGAAAGTAATTAGAAAATTGATCCAATCTCGCAAACCTAAACAAAGCGCATTATATTGATTGAAAATTCTAACCCCGAAATGCATTCAGCTGAGCTTTTCAGCAATTACTTCGTAAATATCAGGGAAAATCTTGCCAAAAAAATTACCACGCCCAATATTAATCACTCGCATAATAGTCAAGATTACTGCTCTCACTCATTTTTTCTCTCACCGACCAATTCAGAAGAAGTCGAAGCAATAATAAAAACGTCAAAAATTAGAAAAGCAACTTTATCAGGGGACATTGACGTTAAATTTATTAACACTAGAACGGCCGCTACGGTTATTTTGACCGTTTTGGAATTTCAAGGTGGGATATTTTTTCTTAGAAAAATCGCATTGGTGCAAAATTTCATGAGTTTTCCTAATTAATAGGCAGGAGCTCTGATGCTAAGTATCAAGCCGAAAACTGCTTTCACAAATATTTTAGAAGGTGGTTTGCCTCCAACGGCCATTAACGGTCATTTTAACCGCTATGCAAAAACCGATATTTCTGAACCTCCTGCTGTACTTAATAAGACCGTATTGTCTCTATGACACGTATGACTTATTTCCAAATATTGTCTTTCTATTTTCCGATGAATTGAATTTATTTGTGACATCATACAGTCATCAGAAAGAAATGCGCAACTCAGAAAGCATTTATAGAAGAGTTTGCCAGTTATCAGTTAGTACTAGAAAGAGACTGACTTCAGATTATAAAAGAGTTTATAAAACAGAAATATGTTATTCTATATTGTAAACAACTACGGGCTTTCATCGACATTCAGCTTACGGTGCTGGTTGGGTATCCTCTCCAAACAGCATCCAGCTCACTTCTTCAGGTAGAAAAAGTAGCGAAACACACTGGCAATTAGCTTAAGTTAGTAAACTGATTATAACCTTTTTTGTAATAAAAGCATTAGGTGCATGCCCAATTATTGCTAACCTATTCTGGCTCCACAGGTGAAATAAGTTACTTGACTAAGAAATATAATATAGTCAAATCTATCACATCATGTATAAAAGACCCAGACGTTTTACTGGACTACAAGTTGTTGCTATGCTCAGATCCATAGACGAGGATGATTCTGGAGGGGAAAGTGAAACTGAAGAAGGCGACGTGTTAGATTGGGAACTTTGCTCCTCAGATAAAATGAGCGACGATGAAGAAGCAGAGCAATTTGATGATACACAACCCATTGCTCATATAGATGATTTACAAACTGCTGATACTAACATTGAAGCCCATTCTGCTGCATGTTTTGATGATGATTCTAGTTCGGGTGCAGCTGAAAATTTCAAGGTGGGATATTTTTTCTTAGAAAAATCGCATTTGTGCTCCACCTTCTAAAATATTTGTGAAAGCAGTTTTCGGCTTGATACTTAGCATCAGAGCTCCTGCCTATTAATTAGGAAAACTCATGAAATTTTGCACCAATGCGATTTTTCTAAGAAAAAATATCCCACCTTGAAATTCCAAAACGGTCAAAATAACCGTAGCGGCCGTTCTAGTGTTAATAAATTTAACGTCAATGTCCCCTGATAAAGTTGCTTTTCTAATTTTTGACGTTTTTATTATTGCTTCGACTTCTTCTGAATTGGTCGGTGAGAGAAAAAATGAGTGAGAGCAGTAATCTTGACTATTATGCGAGTGATTAATATTGGGCGTGGTAATTTTTTTGGCAAGATTTTCCCTGATATTTACGAAGTAATTGCTGAAAAGCTCAGCTGAATGCATTTCGGGGTTAGAATTTTCAATCAATATAATGCGCTTTGTTTAGGTTTGCGAGATTGGATCAATTTTCTAATTACTTTCCATAGTTCACCAGAATTTCCTCTCGAGTTATTTATTGCAAGATGGTAATAACGTGTTTTTGCTTTCTTAATTACACGATTTCAAAGATTACGGTATCGCTTATATTTATTGTAACTTTCAGATGTTTTGAATTTGACATAGCGTTTTAATAAGCAAACCTTCGTTTTGACAGATGTTAAAAGTCCATTAGTGATCCAGGGTTTACGCTTCGAGAATTGTTCTCGTCTCGAAATAGGTCTCCTAGTGGCATGTTTGTCAATTGTCTGTGAGAAAAGATTGCGAAATTTAGAGAAATAAGCGTTCGGGTCATTATCGTCTGGGGTTAAATTTTCATTAAACTGTTGACGTAGATCATTCAAAAAGTGATTTTGGTTAAAATTTTTCATGTCACGAATAATACGTTTGTTAGGTTTATTACACTTGTAAGATGCAGGTATTATTGAAAATACAGCTTAGTGATCGGAGATGTCACACAGACCAATCCCACTAATTGTTTCACTAGATACATTATTACTTATAACATGGTCTATAAATGTAGCTGATGAAGAGGTTATTCGAGTTGGTTTATCAATTAATAAATTACAAGAGTTGCTCAATAGCATGTCGGCGTATGCTTTGATTTTAGAGTCTATCATATATTTTAAGAGGTCAATGTTGAAGTCGCCTGCTATACAATACGGTAAGGCACTCGAGTTTAAGTGTTCAATAACGTCATTAAAGGAATTTTCAAATTTTTGAAAGTTTTCAGAAGAATAGGTAGGATGACGGTACACTACATCAAAAACATAATATGACGTTTTCAATCGTAATTTTATATATATGTATTCACTACCATGAATTTGGCTGACATCATCGTTATGACAAGGATTAAATCTGCACTTAATATAAATACATATTCCCCCAGCGTTGGTTGAGCTATCGGCTTGAAGAAAAATGTATTCTTTAATTTCTATGTTTATTAATAGTGAATCCCTTTTGAGCTTAGTTTCGCTTACCATTATTATGTCTGGTTTATAAGCAAGATTATCGAGGTACAATCGCAATTTATCTACATTTTTTTTGAAGGCTGATGCAGTTGAAATGAATAAGAAAAATTTTTGTTTTGTTATCCAAAGGTTGAAGAAGCGAATTAATTGACTCGGGAGTATGATAACTCACGTTTGCTTCATAATCTATAGAAGGTTTAATGTAATTTTTATCATTAATTGTAAAGTTCATTATAAGATCATTCAGGGAAATAAAATTGGAAGAATTTTCTTGATTAGAACTATCAATGTCCAGGTGCTGCTGCGTAAATCTGCTGGTTAATTGAATAGAAGGCGCTTGCATGTTTGCAGAAGGTAAGCCATGGTCAGAGTCACACTTTTTCCATAAATCAACTGGAATCGAGCAAGGCTTATTATTAAAACAACATTTGCAGAAAGGTTATCAGTAAGGCCGAGGTCATTCAATGCATCACAGCAAAACAAATCTACACGTTCAAAACAAGCATTACAGATTACACCCGCGTTATTGATAAAGGAAATGTAGCAAACTGTGCATTGATTGTGAGAAGCCATTTTTCACAGATAAAATGACCAGATAAGGATTAAATACAAGATTTCTAGATTTCAGAACTAATGCAACGAAAAATTTTCATTAAGCTGACGAAGGGGTATATAATCAAGCTTTTTGAAATCAATTTCAATGATAAACCTGTACAGATCATTTGGTGAATCTATTTTAATCCATTTGCTCTTACTTTTTCTTGGTTGTGATTCATCTGTTTCTGCAGATATCTCCATCAAGATTGAACACTTTTTTGTGTGAATTTGTTCACATTGGTTATTGCATTAGTCTTTTACATATCTCAGCAATTTGGCTCGTAGCGAGGTCAAATCTTCTGCTACAAATACGTTTGAAAATCTCGCGCTATCCTTTAGCTTCTTTTTTGAGGAAATAAAATGACTTCGTTTTTTGTAGCACATAAATTTGACTATTATGGGTCTTGGCTTTCCATTTCTTTTTCGACCTAATCTGTGCGCAAGTTCTATTTCCATGTCGGTCAGATTTACATTCATTTCCTTTGCAATGGGTAATGCCATTTCTTCCCCATCATCAATATTGCTATTCGATTCCGGCACGTTGTAAATTCTTAAATTTACTCGTCGGCCATATTGTTCTAGTGCATCAGTTTTATAAAGGCTTAAATTGAGCGGCTGCCTTAGTCTTTCATTTACTACTTCAGCTTGAGTTAACTTTTGTTTATAAACATCAAAATCATTTTTCAAAACGCCACTTCTTGCAATAACTTTTTAACACTAGAAGCCCTGAATTATTTCCCTACCTATAAGGACGGATGCGGTCATTTTTGACCGGTTATCTGTAAATCGGTTTTAATAGATTCTCTCTTTCACTAATTTCGACATATACTGTATGAAAAGCACAATGAAACTATTCTTGCGTATTTCACATATTTATGATTAATTTTTTGACATTTTTATGATTATAATTAATTAAGTAGAAATACAAGGTATACAAATTTATTCACACTCAATCATCACAATGTTTGCATTTTATAATTGCTACTTTTTCGGATGTGTGTTTGCCACAGCATACTTTCCCACAGTTTTGGCAAAAAGAGCTAGATTTGTTTTTACATGCTACAAACTGGCATTCTTTTCTTTTCCGAGCTTGATGTGCTAAACCACTGGTTCCCGGCAATGCAATGCTGACTATGTGATCCACTGCTGGAGAAGGAGGTATTGAGCCCACTCCATCTTTTGGTTTGCAAATTTCTTTTATAAGCTCAAGCATAAACTGTCTTCTTGATAATTTCAATTTCATTGTAAGGCAGTAAATAATGTAAGCATTTATGCAGGTACAGTCGAGAATATTAAAAAATACAGCTACAGGCCATCTTCTAGTTGAACTCTTGCTGGTATGGTATCGAGCCATCTGGTCCAGTACATCCACGCCCACTTTGGACTTGTTGTAATACTGTATTGTCTCTGGCAGTTTTTTCTTGTGGCATTGATCAATATTTACGTTTCTGTGCATTGAACTCAGGATGCAAACAACTTTCTTTTTCATTGCTTTGTATATTGTCAAGCTGCAACCGGATGGCGAAGAAAATATTTCAGAAGCATATAATTCCTTGTCTTTCATTATCAGCTCAGTGTTTGGCACTTCTCGTCGCTGTTTCCGTATAGCGCCAAGGATTGTTGTTTTTTTCTGCTCAAGTTCTTCCGCTAGCTTTAGGCTGGTAAAGTAGTTGTCGGTGGTGACACTGTAGCCTTTTTTCTAATTAGGTTGTAAAAGGGTCAAGCACACATCATCTGGAAGGTCGCTACATCTGCTTTGGATAGGATCTCTTCCTATATATGGTTTCCTATTGCATAACTATTTTGATTGAGCATCAGCCAAAAGCCGGAACTTAATTCCAAATTTGTCTGGCTTGTTAGCCATATATTTTATAAAAGGACACCGGGTTTTGCATGGGAAAAGTTGTTCATCAATAGTCAAATCGCAGTTTGGTACATAGCATTTCTTACAATTTTCTATGAAGCAATTCCACACCTCAGGTATCAAGCACAATTTGTCAGTTTCTCTCCTTTGCCTCCGACTAAAAACGTCATCGAACCTCAAATGTTTCATGATTTCCTGGTACCTATCACGGCTTATTGTATTTCGAAAGATTAGTTGTCGCCATTCCTTGCTCCAAAGTTGCTTTACTGACGTATTCTTCCCGACCAACACTCCTCGAGCGATTTGAAGACCTATAAAACTTTCCAGCTCATCAACATGTAGATCAAATCGTCATTATCTTTCTTTCCATGGTTGATAGTGTGTTTCTGAATACACCTGTGCATATGTTCATCTATAAATAAATGAAAAGCACTGTAAGGGCTACCGTTTACTACAGATCTGTGACAATAAGACGTTGGGCCACGACGTTCCGAAAACACATTAGACGAAGATGCTTTTCCCAGACCTGTAGCACCTGTTATGTTTTTCCACACAGTTCCGTTTCGTGCGTTCACCTGTCCGGCAGTATTTTGAGATACTGATTGATCACTTTCAGAAAGAAAATCTATAGAAACAGCAGCAGAGCTTTGTTCGTCTTCACCGCTGTCGGTATCACTGTCACAACTTTCGACACCAGCACAACAATTAGGAACAAATTCTTTATCTTGCAATTCAGTTTCTTCATTCTCATCACAGGAGTCATCGAGCTGATCAGTTTGTAATCGCTGAAGTACTTGCTGGACAGTATAATTGTTGCCAGGATTCATGATTAGAAAAACCAGTTTGTCAAAAACGATGAAAAAACTCATAACAAAATTCCTATACCTAAGACATTATTTATACAATATGCATTTCTTCAAATCTGTAAGACAAACTTGAGAGATTTTAGGAGGTTGTCAATACGCTGTAATAAACTATCTATTTTATCTGCACACACCACTGATGAACTCTACGCTATTAAGAAAGACATTAGAACTTTCAATGACCAGGCATTGTTCGAGACAGCAAATAAAATTCAACTTTACTGCGATGAAGCCAGCAGAAATAGTAATTATTTTAGTCACTGCTTATCAGTTATCCATTGCAGCAGTGGTCAATCGTAATCTTATTGACACGTGAGGCATTGGTTGTAGAAAAACAAACATTTCTCATCCTTCTATCATGCTTTAATTCATCAGTTCAAAGACAAATTACAACCGTTTTAAAAACCGGTCATTTTTGACCAGTTCGGGCTTATAGGTAGATGTGCAAAATGCTCCATTTACAAAGGCTATAAAAGAAAAATTGTTTGACTAACCAAAACATCATCCAAAATTAGGAAAAGTCAAGGAGTATAAAAAATCAAATAGCAAAAATGCCAGAAATACGAAGCGTCAAAATTCAAAACCGGTCAAAAATGACCGGTCCGGGCTTCTAGTGTTAAAAGAAGAATTAATTTCTTGAAGTTGTTGACGATCTTCTTCTGTAAAACTGCTCATCTTACAGTTGCAATTCTCAAACTTTTGTTTGTCTTTAGTCATTCGTCTTTTTCTCTTCGAAAACATGAAAACGCGCCTGTCTCTCACGACTGTCAGAAAGCGAGTGAAGTTTATTTCAAGACATAATAAAGCTTAGGACTCGTAGCGTTTCAAGAAATTACTAGATCTAGCACAACAATTTAAAGAAACTTATGACACAAAACAATGCCTAGTCATAAAGCATATTTTAGTAATTGAACAAACGGTTACTTTGACTGCCAGCTGTAACTCAAAGTAGGTTGAAAACGCAATAAATCTAGTACCAAAAATGTTATTCAAAACTTATATTTTGGGAGAGCAATTGAAACTTCAACAAAAACACTAGTAAATAAATTTGATAAACTGTAACCGGTGTCTTTTCTTGTAAATAGCCAAAATCGTTTAATTTATCCCTCTTTATACCAACAACTTTGCTATATAGGAAAAAAAAACGTAGTTAAATAATTACACAAATTATTATATCAAATCGACAAGAAAAGAATGAAAATTAATATCTCTTATTTCACTTTTACAGTAAAGACCAGATATTGTATTTACAGATCGTGGTGGGGCAACTTACATCAGATGGGGTAGTAGAAATTGTGATGGACCAGAACATACCAAGCTTGTTTACAAAGGTAAAAGTGCTAAATGTTGAACTAATTCATGCTTTGAAAACAAGCTTGCCATAATTTTTTATCGTGATTTGTTGTATAGTAATGAGAATATTGCAAGTGAAAATGACATAATTTACCTTTGATACATGTATTTGAACTCTTTTACGTGCAACAACCTATTTACATTTTCACATGGATACTTATTCTGCAATATACTTGGTAAAACTAAATGGTATTTCTGTTAACAGGTCAGGCAGCAGGAACTGAATATGACAAAATTGGTGGAGGATCAAACGTGATTTGTATCGATCTTAACGTCAGCCACACTCCAGGAAAATATATAGATGGCAATCAAGGTGAATCTTTTTTTGTTTTCTGCTCCCAAAAAATACGAATCGTTGGTAAACTTTGGGTTGAAAAAAAATGGACATACTTTTCCGTTGTTGGGCAAACGTCCTTTGACTAGGGTTACCATACGTCCCGCTTTAGGCGGGACAGTCCCGTTTTTTCAGGCCTGGTCCCGCTTTTTTCATCGAAAATCCCGCTTTTGACGAGACGAAATTTATGGGCTATTCAAATTTTCCTGTAACAAAAGCGGGACGCTGGGATGCAGCTCTAGACCAGGTTGCCGGGACAAAGGTTCATTTTTTGATAAATTAAGAAAAAAAGTGGTGTTCTCCAAAAAAAAAAAAAAAAAATCAGTTCCTTACTGGCCGGAGGAATTGGGTAGATTTTGGCTTGAAAGTGACGCAAAATGTGCAGCCAAACAACTGATGACCTTTTTTTTTATTTTGGAGAACACTTTTTTTCTTAATTTTTCAAAAAATGAACCTTTGTCCCGGCAATCTGGTCTAGAGCTGCATCCCAGCGTCCCGCTTTTGTTACAGAAAAATTTGAATAGCCCATAAATTTCGTCTCGTCAAAAGTCGCCATCCATTGTCCCGATTTTTGCTTTTCCAAATATGGTAATCTTACCTTTGACACGAGTGTGGTTTTAATAAAACAAAGACTACATTGTTGTCAACAACAAGATTGTAACTAGAAAATACAAGGTGACCCCAAAAAAAAAACAGAATCCAGATGTTCTTTCGCATAAAAGTCATGTTCTTTCCTAAATATGGTCCAAATGGTCTTCTTCGCGTTAGAGGCAAACTTATGTGCGTCGTGCAAAATTGTCAATTACTCGAACACATTCTTCTTTGGATATTTCATTGATTTTGGCAGTGATTGCTGTCTTTAATTCATCAATCGTTTAAGGATTGTTCTGGTACACACTATCCCCCACAGACAAAAATTTCGGAAATTCAATTCCGGTGAATGCGGTGCCCACTCAACTCCACACTTTGTGCTGATCAGCCTCTCTTGAAATTGCTCTCTCAGCCAGACTAGGGAGTTATTTGATGTGTGGGGGGTGGCACTGACTAGCTGGAACCACTGTTCTTCTCGATATATTCCTACGTACTGTTCCAGTGATGCCTAAAACTTTGTTAGCACTTCCACATAACGCTCCGTATATGCAGTTGATAATCTCTCATTTTCTTCTTCGTACCGATACGGGCCGGTGATGCCATTTTTAGAGATTGCTACCCACGCTGTTCACTTTTTGGAATGTAACGGTCTCTGTATTTTATCTTGGGCCGGCGCGGTTATATCTCATTAAACATTATTTTTACTGTTTACATGTTCTGAGAGCAGAAAGTGCGTTTTATCAGAGAACCAAAGATGGTTGAAGAAGTCAGGATTGGCTTCGATAGAGTCTCAAAATCATTTGCACATAGTTACAAGTTTTTCATTGTTCACCTTCGTAAGTTTTTGCTTTATTTGAATTTCCTAAGGATATAAATGAAGGTCTTCTTTAAAAACAGGTCTCATGCTCTCTAAATTCTGCTTTTTGATGGAGCATGAGATAAAAATACCTTCTCTTTGGTTGACCAAGACATAATTGAAAAACTATTATTGCAATATTTCATGCACTAAATCTACCACTACAACCTAAAAAGAAAAGAGGAATAATTACAATTAAAAATTTTACTCAAAGATTTGTGGGTTCTGTTTTTTTTGGATCACCCTGTACATTGCAGGGAAATATTTTTCAAGTATTTAGTGTATTTCACCAATTTTTCAAATAATGCCATTTGGTATTTTAAATTATATGAAATGGCATTGGCTGCCACTTATAACAAAAAGTGTTTTCATTTTGATATTTTAAAATAAAATCAATTAGCTCTAAAGTTTGAAGAGTAATCATAAGAAAAAAACCTCTCGTTTTCAACATTAGCAGTAATATTTTTGGGTATTTTATTCCAAAACAGTTTAATTAAAACCGAATTAAGAGTTTTGTGGGGTGGGGCAAAGCCTATACGGGCTTCATTTGCCTACATTCATGATCAAAAGTTTTCCAAATATTTTGTACAAGTAATGTGGATACATACATTAATTTAATGGCATATATGGACACTATCAAAGCTTGTAGGGATGATACAGGGTGTCCCAAAAAAAATGACACCATTTGTGATGCAAATATCTCCAAAAATTATAACTCGAAATCAATGAAACTTGACAGGCATATAAGTTGATATAATTTATTTTAAAAAATATTGTCATTTACGCGTTGTCGGCAGTGCAACACACGTGCTTATTGATTTTCAGAAATTCACAGATTTTCGATGTGTGCTCCTCCTGCAACACGGCAAACGTCTAGGCGATAACCGAGTTCATCCCAAACTCGCTGCACCATGTCTTCTGTAACAGTCTCTAACGCTGAAGAAATTCTCTGCTTCAATTCCACTACGTTTGTGTGCAGAAGAGGAACGTAAAACAAACCTTTTACATAGCCCCAAAGAAAAAATCGCAAGGGGTCAAGTCAGGTGATCGCAGGGCCATTTTAGCAAGACACCGTCATCATTTCCAGCACGTCCAATCCATCTTCATGGCAGATTCTCATTCAAGTAAGCTCGTATTGAAAATTTTCAGTGGGGTGGAGCACCATCTTGCTGGAAAATGAAGTCCTCAGCTTCATTTGCAGTGAGTCGATCCATAAGCCAGGCCTGCAGCATATGCAGATAATTGTCACCAGTCACATTCTCATCAAAAAAGTAGGGGCCATGAACATGTTTCTTGGAAATTGCACAAAAAACATTCATTTTTAATGAATCCCTAACATGCTCCAGTGACTCGTGTAGGTTCTCAAGTCCCCAAATTCGAACATTCTGCTTGTTCACTTTTCCACTAGTGTGAAAAGTGGCCTCATCACTGAAAACCAGTTTTTCATCAAACTGGTCTTCTTCCAGTTCTTGTTGCATATCGATACAAAATTGAATTTGTTTTCGTTTGTCATCTGCTTTTAACGCTTGAACGAATTGCAGCTTGTATGGTCTCATTTGCAAACGTTTTCTCACAATACGCCAAACATTTGATTTTGGAATTTGAGTTTCAAAACTCGTTCTTCTTATGGATTTCCTTGGACTGTTTACAAGTTTTCTGCGAATTTGCTCTACGTTTCCTTCTGATATTGGCGTTCTTCCAGATCCTTTTACTCTGCACAAGCAACCTTCTTCTTTGAACTTTTTGTGCCATGTCCAAATTTGCTTTTTGTCTAGTACTTTTTCAGATCTTGTTTTTTCAAATCGTTGTGCAAATGCCCGATTCACTGTCTTGAACGACTGTGTTTTAGCATATTCTAGAGCACAAAATGCTTTTTGTACACTACTGTATAGCATTTCTAGGTTTAAAATAAGAAATATCTGAAAACCAAAACATGAAAACATATAATATCTGTGTGCATGTAGCAAGAATTTGACACTGTTTGAGTAAAAATGGACATAATTATTACATTTTAAAATGGTATCATTTTTCTTGGGACACTCTGTATTTCTATGTTATCACCACCCTGCAACAACATATTTAGTTTTGAAATATACTGTCTATTTTGTATGAAGTTTGTGGCTGCTTAGGAAATGCAGACAGTGCTGAAAACCGGGTCACCCTAAAATTTAGGGGTTTTGCAAGGTTTGCACTTGGTTTGAATTAAATGTAGATCTACAGAAATTAATAAACTAGTTTTATCAGCAATTCCTTTAAGCAAGATCAACAGCAATTGAAATTTTGTAGTTAAGTTGATTGTATCAATTTGGGTGAGTCATATCGTTGATTGTTTGGTAAAATAATTGATGACATATATGGTAGAATAATAATACAAGCGCATTTTTAGGCCAGCGACTATACAAGTTTACTCTTACTACATAAAAATGATAATAGCAATAGCAAATAAGAAGGATTAATGAGGCATGGTATTGCTAGTAACAAAAAGGTTTATAGTTTACGAGAAAGTTAGTCGCCAGTGATGTACCAGCTAACAACATAAAGGCGTAGCTTGGGAAACACAGTTGCCATAGCCCATCGTCTCTTACTTTCTTGAAACCAATCAAGAAATGAAAGTAATTTTACGTTTACGGATAAAAAAAATTGATCTTCAAATAAATTTGTCCAACAATTTTGAGGGTAAGATTTACAAAATTAGAAGTTAGAAAATTGATCATCAAAATAATTAAAAAGCAAAATCGATCTCCAAAAAGCAAGTTCATCAAACAAAATTGAGAAACCAAAACACGTATGATTTGTCACATTAAAATTTGCCTCTGGCTGTGCTTATGGCAAACAAAAGTTGTAGGCTATTTATTGAACATAAAATAGGCAGTTTAGATTGCTCCTAGGCCAAATTGTCTGAACTTCATGCAACACCAACTGAGTTGGCGTTGTACCAACATAAATGGTTAATTGGTAATAAATGATAATAAGAGATTACGTGTGAACTATTGGCTTGGAGATTGGCTTTTAATATAAGGTTTATTAACATTTGCAAATTTTTCTATATGATGGTCAGTTTGTATTTGTGAAAATGGTCTCTCTCAGACAGGGGCGGCTCGTAGCTAAAATTAATGGAGCGGTGCTTCAGAAAATCACCCTATAGGCCTAATTTTTATCATTATCTATCAGCTTTACACACACAGCTCGCCAGTTGTCCGTGAAAAAGAAACTCTTATTACACCAGCACACAAGGGTCTGGTCTGCATGAGCGACAGTTCTCTTTCTACAGCTGCATTGCAATCAATCGACTGCTAATTTCAAACATCATATCACAGGAGCTTTGAAGCAAAAAGATTTTTATATTTTTTTGATAAACTTAGGGTGGTTGTTGAGATTAACCTTATGTATTATATAATGAAATTACAAGTATAAGAAAAATAAAGAAAAAAAAAGATTGATTATTCATATCGAATTTCATTGATAAAATGGAGTGGAGACTGGGGATGCTGCAGTTCCACAGTACCATACACGAGCCGCCCCTGCTCTCAGAGGCGTCTGGCCTTGTAAGTTGTGTTTTGTTCAGGGACTAGTTTGCCTTGTCTTTGTGGAAGCAGGGAGAGGCTTTAAATCTCGCTGGCAACAATTTTGCTTGTGTCTGTCAAAAAAGCTTTAATTCGGTTTTTGTTTTTGAAATTTCAATATTTTAAAATTAATTTCAAATCAAAGCCAGGAGGATAATATTGCTTTGTTTGTATCAGAAACCGGCAAACGTTTTAGCTGGCAAACAAATTTTACCCGAACAGATGATACCGCGAACGAGACGCTGGCCCTTTTTGACACATAATTTTTTTTTCAATCACCCTCAAAAGTAAAGTTTTTAAACAGACAAGCTTTTTTGTTTTGGATGATTAACCAGGGAAGCAGGCGACAAATAACATTTATCCGCTATTAGCACAACTTAATCTCGCTGACCACTGCTTGGAAAATTCTGGCTTGCATGAATAAGAGGATTAAAATATCCTAAAATTTGTGTGATGTAGAGGGAGGTTATATGCTCTCATCGTGTAATGATTCTGATACTTATGCATGTTTATGCGTCATGGCACACTCATTGGGGTGAAAAGACCTGACAATTAGATTATATCATAGCCCCACTTACTCTTAATCTGTCACTGCTTTTAATATATTCTTGAGTTTATGATATTATGCAAATTTTGATTAATTGTGTTTGGTCTGCGTTTGCCAAAATGTACTTGATATAAGGCATTTTTTGTGGAAAGATAAGTTTTGTTACCGAGACTCTAGCTTGCCCCGTTATACATCTATTTGGAGCAGATCGCGGGTTTAAATTTTGTTTGCGGGGATTTTGGTTTTCTTTGCTAAAAAGGCTTTGATACGGTTATTGCTTTAAAAATTTAATATTGCAAAACTACTTTCCAAATTTAACCCAAGCAGAAAACATTGCTAATGTTTGGATAAATAATGGATTAGAAGCTAAAAATTGTTGTGATGTAGATGCAGTTTACGCAATTATTGAGTCAAAACACAAATTTTTTAGTAGGTGCAAACAAATATATATTCTCACTTTTTGTGTTCAGGAACATTTAATGAACTAAAAGAGCCCCGCAGCTAAATTGGCCCAGGACTTCATTTAGTGTTAAATCGCCTCTGTACAAATTTGATGTTTATTGTATTGTCATGTGCTAGCATGGAGGCATTTTTGTTTGCTGTTTGTTTGTTATAACACTTGTACAAACTATTCGCTTGTTTTAACACTTGTACTAACAAATTAAGATTTTCGGGGAGAAAAGATAGAGCAAAAGCATGATAGCTTTTGATATGTTTCTTTGCACAAATATTGACAATTGCAACTGCTGAGATGCTTAATGTGAAGAACAAATTTTTTAAAGATGCAATGCCAGTGCAGAAACAACTTACTTAGTCAAATTCAGCCGTGCTATTTGACTTAGCTTTTTGATAATAATGATCCCTATTCCTTACAAAAGATAGGAAATTTGAACCCGGTATTTTTGAAAAGAGTATCTTAACACTAGAAGTACCCTAGGGGTCATTTTGACCCATAGCTTTAAATTATTTGCGTATATCTGCAAGGTTACTTCCAATAGAAACGTGAAACTTCCTGACTTTTCCTAAATTTAGTTGTTGAACATGCTAATGCCAATTTCAGAAAAAAATATGTTTTAAATTAGCTTATATGTAGTGATATACCTGTTAGTACCAGCAAGGGTCATTTTGACTCATATGGTTTTCTATGTTTGCTGTGAACACAATTGTCTTGCAAAAACACTCTCAATCAACGTTTTTGTCTAGACAAAGTTTTTGAAATGTTTCTACTGCAGTAATATCTGCAGGAGAGTATTGTTTTCGTTTGATGGGAGCTTTGATCTTTTGTTGAAATCCAAAGTGCTGTTTTGTTGTAAGAACAATAGAGTGCTAAATACTGTAATTTGCGCCTCTATTGTAGTAGCAAATGCTGTTTGCATTTCAGCAAAGATTTGACGCACACTATCCAGTCATACAATTTTGTCACCAAAAAGTGTTGTTGCAGTTTTTGTGTTCAACTACACAGTAAGTTTGTTTTTCCTTTGAAGCATGACTAAAGGTTTACAATCGTTCCATTTATACTTGGCAGTCAATTTTTAGTAACGCTCAGCAGCAACAAAGATATTCAGAGCGGCTGAGATAACTTTCTGGTATAAGCCTACTCTGCAAGTTTTGATAGTGCAGACCTAAATTATCAGTAGTACTAAAATAAAGACGATGGTATTTGTGCAAGCTAGTAATTGTCAGCAACAAGAACCTATTACATTGTATTAAGTTTTCAGTTGAAACTACTGTACAGGGCATGCATGCAACCTATAAATACCTATTATAGCTATTGGAAATGTTAAGATATAGATCTAGGCCAATCTATACCGCTGCGCCTGATTGCATGTCAAACCAATGGCACACTGAAAAAGACATACTGCGCAGAAAGCTTTGGAGTTGCTGCAAAACATCCAGGAAGATGATTCTGATGCTAAAGGTGATGCTGAATCAGATGCAAGTGTTTATCATTCAGATGAGGACAATGGCGATGATTCAGAAAGTGAATCTTCGTCTGGTGAATCACTTGTTTCGGAATCATCAAACTCAGAAATTGCGGATTTTGAAGATACCGAAACGATTTCAGAAACGAATCAAGATCACGTTCAACAGAATAAGGCAACAAGCTTTGCAACTTCAGCTGAAATTACTTGGGATCTTTTGGACCATAATCCAAACAATTCCGGAAGGCGATCTTGCCACAACATTATCAGAGAAGCTCCTGGGCCATCTATTCAAGCACATTGTAGTATTATCAAAGAATCGATTCGCAGTGCATTGGATGGTCTGTCAGTCCTCTGCGAAGCCGTATCTCTCGTGAATGAGTGGCGGATGTTGCAGGTGCACTAAATCTAGCAAGTGCTAGAACAATAGTGCTGTCACAGCCTTGTGGTCACAAGGTCTTACATGCATAGTAATGCAAAAGGTAAGCGATGCACTTTAGCAAACTTCAGACAGTGACACTGTTTCGATCTATCCGGTCTCTTCAGTGCAGTTGGTGACCACCAAGTGGATCTACTATAGGTCCCGCAAGCGTGGCCGTCTAAGCTATGCTTTATTAAAAGCCTCTAGCTTCTTGTCGGTCACCAACTGCACTGAAGAGACCAGATAGGTCAAAACAGTGTCACTGTCTGCAGTTTGCTAAAGTGCATTGCTAGCCTCTTGCATTACTATACTGGTAAAATCCGACAAATTTGGCATCAAATTTTGGATAGCCGCTGATGTGCCAACTAAGTATATGCTACATAGCTTTCCTAATTTGGGAAAAGATGATGCATGGCCGGCAGGAATAGCATTAAGTAAACACGTTGTTCTGCGGCTTACTGAACCTTACAGAAGGACAGGTCGAAACGTGATCACCGACAATTTTTTACGTCGGTAAATCTCGTTAAAACTTTGAGGCAAGAGGGGATCAGCATTGTCGGAACTGTCAATCGCATCTGAAAAGAGATTCGGCAAGAATTCGAAAAAATGAAAGAGGATCTCTACGCAACAAAAGTTTTCAAACACGATGGCTGCACCTTGAATGTTTATCAAGCGAAAACCACAAAAAACGTTTTGTTGGTTAGTACAATGCATGCTACTGTTGATACACGTGACGACCGCAAATCTCAGCCCGAAACCGTAAAATTTTATAACTCCAAAGTGTATGCACACGATCAGTAAAAGTGTGTTAGATGTCCATCGTGCGTATGATCTTCATCAGACTTTAATGCTTGTTTCTTTAAAACATTTGCTTAGTGCTGGTGGAGAACTTGCTAGATCAGATCGTCCATCAGGCAGCCATGCTAATATATACCGTCCTTCGATTACATCTGGTGCTTGCCGGTGATACATGGTCATTTGGGATGGTCAATGATGCCCCCATTGAATTAGTGATTTGCAGAAACGGCCAACATGTGTATGGAGCGTGTTTAGATACAGTACATGTGACAACCGTTGGAACCGATACTTTTATTCTGAATAGTGTCATTCTTTTTTTGATAACCTTTAAGCGACTAGTCA
This sequence comes from Trididemnum clinides, assembly GCA_963675345.1. NCBI lineage: Eukaryota > Metazoa > Chordata > Ascidiacea > Aplousobranchia > Didemnidae > Trididemnum > Trididemnum clinides. The sequence continues at coordinate 47,349,635 of OY776284.1, read as the reverse complement.
TCCAGATGATTGACAAACTACGCTATCAAAACTTTAACATAATACATTTGTGTAAAAGTTGTCTAAACACGTAGAATGCAAACTGTTTTCGAAAACTGCGATTGCTCCACAAAATTTTGAGTAACATTTTCTGGTCCGTAATGTTTCATTGAAAATTCATACAGGCTGCCATATAAACTGAAAAAGTTGAAAAAAGACATTCTCTGAAAAGATTTCAAGAAAACGTGGTATTCCAATAAATTTATGTGCTAGAGAATTAATCTTTCTATATTTGCTGAGACTCTGCTGAAGTGACACCATAACACAATGACATCTGGTCAGCTGAGGCGTTGTTGATTGTAAAATAATTTATTATTTAATTCATAAAAGCAGCAAAATTGTTGTAATACGAGTGATGCAATCACTTAATCATGAACGAGATGATTTGATAGCAATGGGCATGACATTGCAATTTTACAAATCTTGTATTGCAATAACTCACATGCAATGCCAACATTTTCTTGGTTGCTATCATTATAAATTAATTGCTATAACGAGAAAAACAAACTACGGAAATGAGCGTCTGAGTGAAAAGTTTTCTCTTTACTTTTTTCTTTGGAAAACACTGACAAATGCACTGTGCATTCGTTTGCGACCACAAATCGCGTTTTGATAGTCGACAGCACGTTTCAGTTGAATTAAAAAACATGAAACTTGAAGAAATGTACGACTATGATTTCAAATCTGCTTCTAAGACGCATCAAAGCATATTGTTTGGGAGAAACATGACAAAAGTAAAAAACTTGTTGTTTGTTGTTGGATTGTTATTGATTTGTACTGGATTCTACTATGTCGGAAGTAAAAGCGTGGATCAACAATTGACAAAGTAAAGTCTTTGATAAATCTTAAAAATCTCCAAAGAAAAATATTATATCAAAGAAATTAGCGTTTATTCATTTCATTTAGCTCTTCTGGTAGTGATAACGTTTATTCAAGTTATTTTATTTTTTTATAGATGTTTTATCTTTTGATAGAAATTTTCTTATTCAATTGCTTTCACGTTAGCTGTGACTAAAAGTAAATCATAGGCTATGCATCAATCAAAATAGTCGTAACCATTGGATCTGTTACCTTAAATCTTGTAGTTTTTTATATTTTTATTGATATTTCTGCTGATACTGTAAAATGCACAATTAGACTATTCATTTTTTTAGGAATTCACTTATGTTATAAATGCTTAAATACCTCATTAAAAGGTTAAAAATTGATAGCTCACCCAATATGATTTACCGCACGCCACTTCCTTTCAGTTATATTGAAAAATACTTACAAGAATATGCAAAAAAACAAAATCAGAATTTTGATATTTTTCTTTAAAATGACTTCTTGTGGCAGATTTTTGATAGTCTGTCAACAATTGATTAGTGTAATATTTCATGCATACTGAAACTATCCTGAAAAATATAACCACAAAGTTTTTAGAAGCTCTCTGGCTCTATATCAAAATGTATTTACTACACGTTGCGTGCTACAATGTTGTTTTTCTAGCTCGTTTACTTTATTGTTTATAATACTAAATAAAATGTTTTCTGTTTTCACTAGGTTCATTCGTAATACTACACCAAAATTTAGGGTCCCATTTTGAGTGTTTATTGTTCAAAAAGGTGAATTGCAAAATTAAATTTGGTATTGATTTTGCATCGCTTTACTGAAAATTAGATAGTGTCATCAAGGATTTAAAAAATATAATAGCCAAATTAAGCGTGCCAGTAAATGTATACAAAATAAAATGTATCAGAAAACGTATGTATATAAAATATAAATAAGTAGCAAAATTTATATAAAATAAGTGGTAATAGGCCAGTTACCCCCAGTCTCTTGTGTTAGGATTAGGGTTAGAGTACCCAACTTTAAACCTAACCCAAACCGATTGTATGTGACTGGGGATTAATGTCCTAAAACTAAACTAAGTAGCTTTAATTATCAAATAGATAGATATATATTACACAGGTAGTTAAAAATAATGTACTGTACGTAATGCAATATTGGCCAATGATACATAATTATTATAACCAGTTACTACAATATTAATGTGCTTGTAAAAGTTTTTATCGTATTGCACAATGATATTTTAAAGATAGCAGTTTGGACAAGGGTGATTCAGCTAGTTTTGCGCAGTTGGATATGCTCACTAACAACTTATCAACTGTCAGGCGAATTTGCTAAAATTGATGACTAAAAGAATTAAAACAAATAGTTGAAACCAAAAAATCAGCAGATAATGGCATGATTAAATTGAATTTATTGCAAAGATTCTGTAAGATTTCTGTGCTCACGACTTATCAGATACTAATGCTTGATTGTTCATGCTAATGACAGCACTCGAGTTGGAAACATTTGTTTAATGTTTTCACTTCTATTGAGTTCTTATATGCAGAATTTTTGATTCATGATAGCAAGTGTACTCCCACATCTATGAGCTTTTAAACATTGAAAGATTTTTTGAATTAGAAACATTTGGTTTTTAAAATCTATCTTTGCTAATTAATTTACTAAAACTGACTTGAAATTCTGTTACAGTCCGGTGGGACCGTAGTTGGACTACCTTGATTTATTGCCATTATGCAATTACCACTGGGATTTTGTGAATCAATATTCAACCTTAACTACTTTTGTCGGGCATGGCGGAATAATCTTTAAACCAGATTTCGGTCATCATTAAATTATGTTACAGACTTTAACATCGCTGCGGTACTTATGTCAAGAATTTGTTGGGAATTATGCTCGACGTTTTTTCAGTTTTCACTCCTATAGCGTTTAGCATTCTTAAAAATTTCTTGTATTGCGTGATTACAATATTTTATGCTAATCGATTACTTAATGGGTTAACTTTAAAAAAGATAGGACGTGATACATTTGGCTCACTTGTAAAAACACACTGCAATAGTCTGAGAAGTGACGTTAAAATATAAAACTGCTAAATTTTATTTTCCAGGTATTCCTACTGAAGTAATGTTAAACCGGTCGCATTCTATCAGCTTTTATCGGGAATGTATGCAAGCTTATTTCGCATTTCCGACTATCAATATAAAATAATGGATGGTGTGTTTGCATAATAGTATTTCTTGCCATGGATTATAAAGACTGCTGATCACGATGTAGCCCCACAAATAGATAGATGCGTAACCTAACAAGCAAAACGCTGTTGTCTTTTATGAAAGCAAATTGTTTAATATATTTGCAGTAAGTACAGGTTGACGTGCTTGATTAAAATAATATGGCAGATAAAAATACCAATCAATCTTACTGCAAGTGTTTAAATAGTGCAGACAACACAGCGCAACTCTCGTCCATGAACAAATGGCTCACACTGAAGCGACGGACATTGGGTTTCAACTATGTACAAAAAGCCGTCACTATGACGAGTATCAGAACCTGGAACCACTTGAGGTTTATCATCAACACACAAATATGGCTTAGAATTTTTGTGACCAATAGATTCAGCCATTATATATCCAGTGTATTCTTTCTTCCAAATCGGAAGGCAAGTTTCACGACCGGGAATCATCAACTAAAAATCAATAAAGAAATGGAGATTTGATAATCTTTAATTTATTTTGTGATACACCGGCAGAGAAAAGCGTATTGACATTATTAAATCTTTTTATGAAAACCGAGTTGTAAATGAGAAACTTCACAGAATTTAAAAGTACAGTTTAAATGTCAATAAAATTAATTATTGGTAGTTTTGTACTCCACGGATTTTCGAAATAAAGCAAGAGATTTTATATAGTTACAATTGTCTATTTTGATTCGATCGATTTTATTTTGATGTATTAGAATAGAGGCATTGCTACTGAGCCATACAAGATTGCGCGGCGGTTTAGTCGTGAAAGCGCACGGTAAGCTAGGATTAAAATTCTTGTATCGAGTCATACCGAAGAACTATAAAACGATACTTCTAGCTTTTCTGCTTGTCGCTTAGCACAAAAAGGATGATGCAAAGCTACGAAATGAGAAGCACAATTTTTGTAAAAATTTATGGCATCATGTTCAAATTTTTGACCAATAGTTTCAGCCATTATATATCCAGTGTATTTTTTCTTCCAATTCGGAAGGCAAGTTTCACGACCGGGAATCATCAACTAAAAATCAATAAGCAAATGGAGATTTGATAATCTTTAATTTATTTGTATGATACACCGACAGAGAATAGTGCATTGACATTATTAAATCTTTTTATGAAAACCGAGTTGTAAATGACAAACATCCTACGTGAGAGAATTTAAAAGTACAGTTTAAATGTCAATAAAATTAAATATTGGTAATTGTTTTGTACTCTGCGAATTTTCAAAGTAAAGCAAGAGATTTTGTATAGAAACAATTGTTTATTTTGATTAGATGATTTTATCTTGATTTAATAGAATAGAGGCATTGCTACTGAGCCATACAAGATTGCGCGGCGGTTTAGTCGTGAAAGCGCACGGTAAGCTAGGATTAAAATTCTTGTATCGAGTCATACCGAAGAACTATAAAACGATACTTCTAGCTTTTCTGCTTGTCACTTAGCACAAAAAGGATGATGCAAAGCTACGAAATGAGAAGCACAATTTTTGTAAAATTTATGGCGGTCATGTTCACATTTTTGAGTACTAGCAAGTAACTTGTCATTTTGCATTTTGATTTTGAAACAAAAATAAAAATCTTTATTTTTCCTTTTTGTAGATCGACGTTTTCAAAGAGGTTAGGCTGTAATGCCCAAGTTGGTCTCGAAAAAGCATAAAAATCATTTTTTTGTTGATCAACTTTTGTCAACAATGATATTTGCCCACAAACCAATTTTGTAGAGAAAATCTTTGACTTCTAGTAAGTACATAAAAAAATTTCAAACACATGAAATTTAAAAAATTTTTCCAGACATAAATTTAACACCAAAATTCTGGAAGTAAAGCAATCCTAGGATAAAGTAAAAAACAGGCTGGCAAATTTTCTTCTTGTGTCTTCGACAGATTTGCGTGAATTTAACACTAGAAGCCCTGAATTATTTCCCTACCTATAAGGACGGATGCGGTCATTTTTGACCGGTTATCTGTAAATCGGTTTTAATAGATTCTCTCTTTCACTAATTTCGACATATACTGTATGAAAAGCACAATGAAACTATTCTTGCGTATTTCACATATTTATGATTAATTTTTTGACATTTTTATAATTATAATTAATTAAGTAGAAATACAAGGTATACAAATTTATTGACTCTCAATCATCACAATGTTTGCATTTTGCAATTGTTACTTTTTCGGATGTGTGTTTGCCACAGCATACTTTCCCACAGTTTTGGCAAAAAGAGCTAGATTTGTTTCTACATGCTACAAACTGGCATTCTTTTCTTTTCCGAGCTTGATGTGCTAAACCACTGGTTCCCGGCAATGCAATGCTGACCATGTGATCCACTGCTGGAGAAGGAGGTATTGAGCCCACTCCATCTTTTGGTTTGCAAATTTCTTTTATAAGCTCAAGCATAAACTGTCTTCTTGATAATTTCAATTTCGTTGTAAGGCAGTAAATAATGTAAGCATTTATGCAGGTACAGTCGAGAATATTAAAAAATGCAGCTACAGGCCATCTTCTAGTTGAACTCTTGCTGGTATGGTATCGAGCCATCTGGTCCAGTACATCCACGCCCACTTTGGACTTGTTGTAATACTGTATTGTCTCTGGCAGTTTTTTCTTGTGGCATTGATCAATATTTACGTTTCTGTGCATTGAACTCAGGATGCAAACAACTTTCTTTTTCATTGCTTTGTATATTGTCAAGCTGCAACCGGATGGCGAAGAAAATATTTCAGAAGCATATAATTCCTTGTCTTTCATTATCAGCTCAGTGTTTGGCACTTCTCGTCGCTGTTTCCGTATAGCGCCAAGAATTGTTGTTTTTTTCTGCTCAAGTTCTTCCGCTAGCTTTAGGCTGGTAAAGTAGTTGTCGGTGGTGACACTGTAGCCTTTTTTCTAATTAGGTTGTAAAAGGGTTCAAGCGCACATCATCTGGAAGGTCGCTGCATCTGCTTTGGATAGGATCTCTTCCTAAATATGGTTTGCCATTGCACAAGTATTTTGATTGAGCATCAGCCAAAAGCCAGAACTTAATTCCAAATTTGTCTGGCTTGTTAGCCATATATTTTATAAAAGAACACCTGGTTTTGAATGAGAAAAGTTGTTCATCAATAGTCAAATCGCAGTTTGGTAATGGTGAATTTCCTATTAGGACAAGAAGGAGGTCATACCAAGTATCCCTGCTTTTTATGCTACTGGGATAGTAGAGCCAATGAAGAACATTGGGTAAGAAAAGAATGGCCATCAAGGAATACAATGAAACCTGGAGAAAAGAATATCATCAACGACCCCTTGGTTGATCGGAAAAACATCATTTTACCGCCACTGCACATCGAACTTGGACTAATGAAGCAGTTTGTCAAAGCACTTGATCGTTCTGGAGACTGTTTTGGTTACATTTGCTCAAACTGTCCTGGCCTTAGCTATGAGAAGAAAAAAGCAGGGATATTTGATGGACCTCAGATCAGAACGTTGCTCAGGGACCACCAGTTCGTGACTACAAGACCGCCTTTGAGGCTCGAGCATGGAAAGCATTTTCCAAAGTGGTCCATAACTTCCTCGGCAATAAGAGAGCTGATACTTATACAGAGTTAGTGGAGGAGCTTCTCCTCAGCCTACAAGACCTTGGGTGCAGAATGAGCATTAAAGTGCACTACTTGCACAGCCACCTCAGCGAATTTCCGGAAAATCTTGGCAATGTTAGTGAGGAGCAAGGAGAGCGTTTCCAACAGGATGTCAAAGTGATGGAAGAACGTTATCAAGGTCGATGGAACTGCAACATGATGGCAGATTACTGCTGGAGTTTGATGAGAGATGTCCCTTATGCAGTTCATAAAAGATTAGCAACAAAAAGAAAGTTTTTGATGCCATAACGTGAATTCTTTTGTGCCAAACTATGCTTTAGATTTGTACATTCATACTGATTGTTGTGATGTGATATTGTTACTTTATCATGCAGTTTTTGCTTGTTTTTTATTGAACCTGCTAATTTAATTCTCCGAGAATGACACAAAACGAAAAAACCTAGCTTTCATTGATGCCGTACCTGTGATGAGCATAATGCTCCTGATTGTATATTTTCAATGTATTTCACCTATCTACTGTTTATATATAATGTGGTCAATAATGCACAAACGCGGTTCAAGGTTACAAATAGCATTGGAAAGGTATTTCAAAGGGAGATGCTGCCTTCCATTGTAGACATTATTCCACAGAAGGGCACTTAAACGCAACATGAATTTTTCAACTTTTGGCAAAAATTAGCAATTTTTAAAAAAATTATTACTTCATATCTCAAAAACGTGACGTGATAGGCAAAAACTAATACCAGATTCGGATTCAGCGCCCACAAATTACCCAAAATCAGTTGAAATACTCCATGCAAGAAAAATCGTGTTGACCAGTGTTATTCAATATTTGTAAATATTGTAGCAACTGGGTTTCAAACCGTACCCCTGGCCAACTACCCTACTGCAAGTGGTGATCGTATCTATATTTACCAAAAACCACAACAGCGTTTAGTTGCGCAATGCATATATTAACAACAAAAACTGAATGATCGTGATTGAAATGATTTAAAAGCAACCTGAGTGACGTTGGAATGAAAAAATTTTGTATTAAAATGATATGCATGCAATGCCAAAAATGTCTTGGATACAATCATCAACAATTAATTAATTTTACACAAAAACAAATTACGGAAATGAATGTCTGTGTGGAAGCTTTGTCTTTTTTATAAGATTGGAAATACGTATAAAAGCATTGAGATTAAAGCAAGGAACACAGATTGGTTTTGATTAGGATCACAACAAGTTTAAGTGGAATTCACAAAAATGAGGTTGCAAGAAGTGAAGTGTCAATATTTACAAATATTGAATAACACTGGTCAACACGATTTTTCTTGCATGGAGTATTTCAACTGATTTTGGGTAATTTGTGGGCGCTGAATCCGAATCTGGTATTAGTTTTTGCCTATCACGTCACGTTTTTGAGATATGAAGTAATAATTTTTTTAAAAATTGCTAATTTTTGCCAAAAGTTGAAAAATTCATGTTGCGTTTAAGTGCCCTTCTGTGGAATAATGTCTACAATGGAAGGCAGCATCTCCCTTTGAAATACCTTTCCAATGCTATTTGTAACCTTGAACCGCGTTTGTGCATTATTGACCACATTATATATAAACAGTAGATAGGTGAAATACATTGAAAATATACAATCAGGAGCATTATGCTCATCACAGGTACAGCATCAATGAAAGCTAGGTTTTTTCGTTTTGTGTCATTCTCGGAGAATTAAATTAGCAGGTTCAATAAAAAACAAGCAAAAACTGCATGATAAAGTAACAATATCACATCACAACAATCAGTATGAATGTACAAATCTAAAGCATAGTTTGGCACAAAAGAATTCACGTTATGGCATCAAAAACTTTCTTTTTGTTGCTAATCTTTTATGAACTGCATAAGGGACATCTCTCATCAAACTCCAGCAGTAATCTGCCATCATGTTGCAGTTCCATCGACCTTGATAACGTTCTTCCATCACTTTGACATCCTGTTGGAAACGCTCTCCTTGCTCCTCACTAACATTGCCAAGATTTTCCGGAAATTCGCTGAGGTGGCTGTGCAAGTAGTGCACTTTAATGCTCATTCTGCACCCAAGGTCTTGTAGGCTGAGGAGAAGCTCCTCCACTAACTCTGTATAAGTATCAGCTCTCTTATTGCCGAGGAAGTTATGGACCACTTTGGAAAATGCTTTCCATGCTCGAGCCTCAAAGGCGGTCTTGTAGTCACGAACTGGTGGTCCCTGAGCAACGTTCTGATCTGAGGTCCATCAAATATCCCTGCTTTTTTCTTCTCATAGCTAAGGCCAGGACAGTTTGAGCAAATGTAACCAAAACAGTCTCCAGAACGATCAAGTGCTTTGACAAACTGCTTCATTAGTCCAAGTTCGATGTGCAGTGGCGGTAAAATGATGTTTTTCCGATCAACCAAGGGGTCGTTGATGATATTCTTTTCTCCAGGTTTCATTGTATTCCTTGATGGCCATTCTTTTCTTACCCAATGTTCTTCATTGGCTCTACTATCCCAGTAGCATAAAAAGCAGGGATACTTGGTATGACCTCCTTCTTGTCCTAATAGGAAATTCACCATTTTTAAATCCACACATATCAACCACTGGTGATCAGCGTACATCAGTCTTTCAAGCACAACCTTGATGTTTTCGTAGTTTTCCTTTAGAGTGACAGAGTGTCCTATAGGGATAGATCCATACTGATTACCATTATGGAGTAGGACACACTTAAGGCTTCTTTTCGAGCTATCAATAAAAAGTCTCCAGTCATTTGAACGGTATGCAGGCAAACCCATAGCAAGAAGAAGCCCCTTAACATCTGTGCAGTAAACAAGCTGGCCATCAGAGTGAAAGTACTTTCTTAATTTCTCCTCCCTGTTACGATAAAATGAAACACTTGTACCTGTTTTGAGAAGATGTTTTTCCTGTAGTCTGGAAGCCAGCAGTTCAGCGGATTGCTTTGGCAAATTTAAATCTCGTACTAAATCATTCAATTCAGACTGATTGTAGAAAGAAACTCGGTCAGCATTCCATGCCTCGTGCGCTATATCCTCTTCTTCATCATCATCAGAATTGGATGAAGATGTGGAAGACCTAAGTTGGTCCTCATCAATGTCTGGAAGCTTGGTGAAAATGGGTACAAGTACTTCATCACTATGGGGAATCGGTCGCATAGCAGAATGTATGTTTGGGTATTGCAAGTGTTGTTTGTTTTTCTTGTTAAATCCCTTGACATTTACGAGACAAAAGTAGCAGTCATCTACATGGTTTTTCGGTTCTCTCCATACCATTGGTACACCAAATTTGAGCTTTGCATTCTTTCCTTGAGACCAGAATCTCAATGTTTTGACACACGTTGTGCAAACTTGATGAGGCGCCCAACTTTTGTCTTGGTCACCAAGCGGTACTCCGAAATAAGCAAGGTACACTCTTTTGATAAAACTATTGATATTACGTCTTTGAGGTGGTAAAGTAAAGCAACCGCAAATATAACAGAAAATATCTGAGTCATTGCAACACTTTCTTCGCTTGGAAGTCGTAGACATGCTAATACCTTAGCGTAAAATGAAACAGAGCAAAAGCTTTAAAAACACTGAACTGTAAATAATTGCTGAACCCGTAACATAATAGCAAACACTCCTGTTTAGAAACTATTGCTGTTACATACAAATATATACTTTAGAATGACAACATTTCTTAACCTTACTACTTTGTCTGCAAAGTGCAATTTTCGTAACTCCATGGCTACATCTCGCATCAAACATTGAAGCAAGAACATGAGTTTCTCACGCCTTTCCGGCGCCATAAACAATATTATGGCCCTTTGTTTCCATTTCGCGAAGCTGGTTTTAAAACTACGCTTTTGAAGTTGCGTTTCTGCATGATTAATGGCATCAAGCATGCGAGAGAATGGGCAACTTTTACAGAATGCAGCATTACATAACATGCAAATTGCACAAAAAAGTGATGTGATAGAGAAAATCTGAGCTCAGATTCGGATTCAGCACCCCAAAATTACCCTAAATCAATTCTCAAAGTCCATGCAAGAAAAAAAAATTTTTTTTTGTTGACCAGTGTAATCAAATTAAAAGTAAATGCTGTCACACAATGATCGTACAAAGTAACATAAACTCATCTATTTTTAACATCAGCATTTTGCTGTGTTAAAGCAAAGTGCACAAAATCGGCTTGGCAATTTAAAAACTGTTGTTTGTTGACAAAAACTACAAATCAAAAAATTGAAGATTTTGTATTTCTGATGAATATGTTGACATTGGTATTGAACTTCTAACAAAAACTGACGCAAAAAATATCATTCAAATAGAACAGAAAGAGTAGAAATCTACAAAATAATCTTACTGTTTTTGATTTAGCATTTATCGTAATCTATTGTTTCTTTGCGCTAAGCGAAAGCTGCAGCTTACGTGGAAACATCACCTTTAATGCAAACGCTACTTCCGTTTGGGCTTGTTTGTACCCGAATGCAGCGTAATACTTTGAGTGCGCAACTCGCAGTTTTTTGATGATAAATCAAACGCTTAATCATTCGCGTCACTTTTTAGAAAACGAATGTAATGCTAAATTTGCAAAATTTTTCTATGTAAAAGAATTGTTGCGACATTACATTTAGGGCTATATTGTTTGGGATTTTGCTATCGGCAATCTCGAATCTTTTTACGTCACAATTGCTGTAACTAACTAATAAGTAAAATAAAACTATTGCAAAGTTATTGACTAGTACTGTTTAAATGGTCACTTAGTTATCAAGAAATTTTGAAAATTATGAAATTTTTATGTGAAAATTACATTTGTAAAAGCTCTTGAGACAAAAATTCTGTTGGATCAAGTTGCTTCAGTCTTTTGGATCCACTGTCATAACATGGATCGAGAAGTCCAATGATACTTCTAGTCCTCTCCACAGCTATGTTGTAGACACTAATTATGTCAAGTATGCATAGCAATATGCAGTATGTAAAATATTGTTATTTGTGTACTGCTTTCTGTTATTTCGATTTGAAATTGAACCCGAGCCAACAAAGCTTGATTGAGTAACTGTTGGTTCAACACTTGATTTCTACGCCCTTGTATTTTATTGCACAACGCACTAAATAACCTAAAGCGTATTTCACTTGTTGATGATTGCTACTTGGATCTCTACTCTACATCTCATTGTAACTAAGAATTGACTTAGCGTTAGGAGTGTTTTTCGCTCCAGAATCTTGTTAGTAATTTTCTATCTAGTTGGAGTTGGAGTTTCTATCTAGTTGGAGTTAATAGTACAATTAAAACGTTTTTTTGCCAAGTTTAATTGTTACGTTTATTTGGCGAAATTGTTAAGTTTAAGTCGAAAAATGTGGCAAATGAAGTAGCAATAGATCCGAGACCAAATGTAGCCAAATATTTAGTAACCGTACGTACTGTTGGTCGACATTGAATCTAGTTGTTTACATTGTTAACGGTTCCGTAAAATCTTAAATTATCTTCAATAAACACCGAACTCCCCCTGATTACTTGTCTAACAGCGTCGGCCGTGGTAGAGACACCAGAACTTCCAAATCGATCGATTGATGCGAGCTCGTTACTAAAAGGATAAAGCCTTATAAGAGCTCTATCGAAACTTGAACTGGCCCGACACTGAACCAGCTGGTATATCTTACAATATAAATATATCATCTATTAACACCATCAAAATTAATGCATGTTACGAAAAGCTTTCCGCAATCTACTTGCGGACAAATGTAATTATAATACCTATGCATTGAAAAATCATAGATGTAATGTACTAAGACTATGACTACTAAGACAATGACTTTTATTTATTTATTTTTTATTTTTTTCTAACAATATTTATTAGCAATAAAGACAAAGAAAAAGTGCACAGACCACTATCACATACATGCATACATCAATATGTCGTTGATCAGTTGATTCATTATATTAAAATTGCCCATTTCCAATAATAGTGTAGTAATCGGTTGACGATGGGGTTATATTAACACTAGAATGACCGTGAAAAAAGTCCACTGGGAACGACCAGAGGTGTCGATTTCGACACCTCTTATAATGCTGGGTTTCTTCATCTTTAGTTCTAATTGTTTGCTTCATCAACTTTGTGACAATGTTTATTTTGTGTTGTTGTTTACTTTTCGCAAAAGTATTACACACACTACACAAGACCGGATGATCTGCACAATATACAAATAGGTCATCACAGTTTAAGATTCAAGCAAGCCGTAGTCGGTAGTCACGTGACTGGAGAGCAATACTTGCAATATGGCAACTAGACTGACGCAAAATATTTGTACACCATTGACTTTTTAAAAACAAAATAAGTTTTTCTGCATTGCGAATTTCGAATATACAAGTAAAATCCACGAAAGCTACACTTGGGAGTGCTTTGCGATGCAGAATATCAGTTCTGTGGCAAAAGGCATTTCTTGCATTCGGTAAGTTTCCAGTCGCCATTACCACATTTTCGACAAGTGGGCTTTCTGCAGTGCTGGCAAATAGAAACCCTGCTGTTGTTGCATTTCTTACCAGAGCATTTTCGACGTTTTTCAGAAGGTCGTTGCACACTCGCTTGTTCTACGGTATTTTCTTGAGTTACTTTTTGTGCAACATAGGCTCCTCACAAGCCTTCAATCAGCTGCAGAATAAACTTGCGTGGGGAAACTTTTCGACCGGAAGCTTTCTTGTAAACAATCCAAGCCTTCAGTGCTGCAATGTCAAGTATGTTGGTCCAAACCGCTTGGGGCCATCTTCTACTGGATGTGTGCGCAGTGTATTTGGGTGCCATTTGGTCAAATACATCGATTCCAACTTTGTTTTTGTTTCAAAAATGTATAACTAGTGGCTTCTTTTTCTTTGTTCCATCTGTGCTTGGGGCATCATGCATATTTGAAATAAGATTTATGTTTTTCTTCAGCTTGCACTGTTAGTTTATCAACAAGCAGTTTTTATTAACATTGTAAAAAAACTTACTAGAAAATCTTTCCTTGCTGCTGCCAGTAATTTCCTTTGGCAGTCCTTTACTGTTACCACGAACTGTTTTTACTACAGTAATTTCTTTGCTTTGCAACAAGGCAGCAACTTGTACACTGGTAAAAGAGTTGTCAATGGTAATATTGTACCCACGATTTCTTTGCAGGCAGTCAGTAAGCCTCATTACCGCATCTTCGGCTAAGGTTTTCCCATTTCGCTATTTTTTTCTAAAGCTCCCAAATACGGAAGGAGATTGCAAACGTACTTCGACTTTATTTCAGCTAGCACCCAGAATTTCATGCCAAATTTGTCTGGCTTGTTTGGCATAAATACAATAAAAGAGCACCTATTTATCATTGGAAAGAGCTGCTTCTCGATTGTAAGGCTCCATTCTGGTACATAATTGTATTGACAGTTTGACACAAAATCTACCAGTGTTTCTCGTATGTGGACAAATTCATCGGTTGTTAGTCTTTGTCTTCGTTGGCCTTTATGATCAAACCTTTGAAACCTGTTTACTTCCATGAAACAAGCTCTGGACATGGTTTCAGGAAAAATTCTTGGACCATAGGTTTTGTTCCAGAGAAATGTAGAGGGTGGCTTTTTTCATATACTCCTCTGGCTTACTGCAAACTTATAAAAGCTTCTAACCTCTCAAGTGCCATCGAAAAGTAAGGATTAGATTTTTTGCTTCCCTTGTAGTATTTGCTTGGATGTTTTTCAACATTCTTGTGTCTACAAACAACTTCCAGCACACATAAGGAGTACTGCCTTCTTGCCTACTTATAGCTGGGTTAACACCAGACTTCACTTAAACAAAATTTGAAGCACTCGTTCGGACTGTTCTGTTAGATAGCAACGGAGTCCATATTTCTCCGTTTCTCTTAAAGTGTTTCTGGTGGAAGGAGGAATTATCAAGTTCATTGTCTTCATCTGAAGAACTATCTTCAGGGCTCGGCATTTCTTGATCAAATAAAGTAGATCTAATCTCTTCCAGATGTGCCTCATCAACGTCTCTGCTTTCATCATCTGACTCAGAGTTATTAGAATCCTCACCCAGCATAGACAGGGCTTTTTAAGCTGAGAATTTTGAAAAAAATTGCTGTCTTGACATATGAAACTATTATTTGCAAAACTTATTGACTGAATCTACAGTATCTGTAAAAGAGTTGCCAGACAACGTAAAGCACTATATCGCAGGGTATATCAACAGCTTTACACCTAATTTGTTCCTAGGTTCTACTCCAACAAAACAAATGAGCTTCAGCTCTCTTAGATTTCAAAAGTTTACCTTCCACGTTCTCTGAACTACTCTTTCATGCTCTAGTAAGCTACGTTATTACTAATTTCACAAAGCTGCTGTAAAAATTAGGTCAACAAGCAACTAAAGCTGATAAACTGAGTTCTTGATAACGTTTTCCAATAAGAATAATAAACCACAAACAAGGGTTTTGCATTTACAAATGCACTTCACCTATTTGTAAGGACATTCCCCAACTTTTATGAGATCATCGGAAACTCAACTGACCACTGCTGCAAATCTCTACACCAATTTGCAGCTTCGTACCTCAAAATCAAGAAAGGTACCATCGGCCTCAAAACACTGAATCAATAATTTCATGCCCTACAGCTACCAATGTCTAACTTGGTAGCTGTAGGCAACGAGCAGGTCACAGCAATCTCGCATTTTGATGAATGCGTGTCACAAAAAACTTACTACCGCCTACTAGCAGATAAATCTAAAAATTTAGTAGCTCACATTTTTAGATAACATGTTGGAAAGCTAACATTTTAAGGCTTTCAGATGCATTTATTAAAAATAACTTGCTTTGGGCTTACGAAAAATCAAAATTTGTAAATTACTAAATAGTCAATAGAGTGGTAGTCGAATCAAGTTTCGGTTTTAGTTAAGTTTCACTCTCTCTCATGTTGAGTACAACGTTTTTGGGAAAACTTTTTACGGCAGTACGGGCACATTTTATGAAAACATACGAGAAAAGAACTTTGATATAGCTTTGAAAAATCTGTTTTTGCCATAAGATTTTTTGTGACTCTGTCATCAATGGTGATATCGCGTCAGAAAAGATGAGCTACTTGAAAAAGCAAATCAATAATATAGTTCAAACGGGAGTCATTCAAGGTGAGCCAATAGAAGCTCTTACACCAAAACGCACTCCTAAGAAGATATTTCGCAATTGCGAAATAAGACGTCCCAAAAAATCTCACCTGGGGCCACATACCTAGACAAAACAGGCCAAAATTATCCAAGCAAACACGACTTCCATATTACCTGACTTTTCCTAAGTTTATTTGGTTTTCAACGAGGTAGAGTATCACATATCTCAGATAAACCGATATGGCATAAAAAATAAAAATAGCATCGTATACTATAGGGTCAATTGGAACCCAAGGTAATAAGCAACCTGCTTTGTTTAGTTTAAATTGGCTGAGCTTTTCTTGTTACAGTCATTTTGTTTTGAAACAACTAACCTGTTGTTTGGTAACACAAATTAAAAAAATATTAGTTTGGATAAATATTATTTGTATTTGCAAATGGTAATTGGGTTAAAAAATAAACTACTAAGCTTCTGAAAGAGAGTAAAATGAAGGAAAATGGAGCGGTGAAGAACAAATCGAGACGACTGGGAAATTGACCATCTACGTGTGAAAGATTTGTCATACTGTTATATCTCACATATAGATTAAGATCAAGATACTTCTACCATCTTAATATCATGAAATAAGAAAGAAAATTGGTCAGCAACTCCCCATACAAATAAAATTGATCGAACTATTTCTTGTAACACATATCACGAGAAACCGGGCCCTTCACGCTTTGCAAAATCCCAATGCGATTCAATGCCTTGTTCAATCAGATTATTTTTTGGAGGCAAATTGCCGGAAAAGGTTTGTAATTTGACAAATGCTGAAGGATTATTTGTTTACAAGACAAGTGTGTTGCTATAAATCAATCCGAATTTGACAAATTTTTGAGTGTAGTAATTTTTATCGGTATTTATAAATCAAACAACAAAAATGTTGCTCAGCTTTGGAGTAAAGAAGACGACAGACCTATTTTCAATAAACTCATGAGCCGAAATTGATATCAACAGATTCTACGAGTGCTTCGGTTTAATGACGCTATTTCACAAAGAAGAAACGGATCTGAAGACAAATTCCAGCCTATCAGAGGTGTCTTTAAGCAATGGGATTTGAATTTGGGTTATGCCTAAATTTCAGGTCTCCATATGACTGTTGATAAACAATTAGTTTGTTTCAGAGGAATATGCCCATTTCGGCAGTATAATCCTTCAAAAACTTAAAAGTATGGAATAAAAATTTGGGCAATATGCGAAGCCAACACATCTTATGCATCCAAGGTAAAAGTTTATAGTGGAAAAAATTCTGCAGTTGAAAGAGAAGTAAACCAGGGAGCAAGAGTTATCAAAATTTGGTCACGGAAATTGAAAATTCTGGAAGGAATATAACTTGGATAATTTTTTTACTAGCATCCTGCTTGCTCGATATCT
This sequence comes from Trididemnum clinides, assembly GCA_963675345.1. Classification (NCBI taxonomy): domain Eukaryota; kingdom Metazoa; phylum Chordata; class Ascidiacea; order Aplousobranchia; family Didemnidae; genus Trididemnum; species Trididemnum clinides. The sequence continues at coordinate 47,332,458 of OY776284.1, read as the reverse complement.
GCTGAAAAAGAAACTTACTCTTGTTGGAACTATTTGGAAAAACAAACCAGAATTGCCTCCGCACTTCACAGTTGCCAAAGGTTGTGACATTACTTCTACCATTTTTGGATTTCAGAATGATGCTATGATCGCATCGTATTGCCCCAAAAAAGACCATGTGGTCAATATGCTTTCGACGATGTGCTCACTTCCTGAAATAGATTCAAATTCTGCTTAAAAGAAGCCTAAAGTAATCTTGTATTACAACAGCACCAAAAGTGGAGTGGACATTTTGGATAGAATGGTTCGAACGTACACCTGCGAGAGGGTGACTAGAAAATGGCCGGTAACCTTATTTTACAACATGATCGACGTTAGCGTTGTCAATACTTACGTGGTATGGCAGCAATTGCATGGTAAAAATAACCGAATTTTTAGCAAGAAAACAAAAAGAAAGTTTTTGATTCGTTGAGGAAAAGAGGTTGCTGGATAGTCAAGTGCTCTGTCAATGCAAAAAAGGCGTGCAATTCAGCCTCAAAGCAACAGAAAATGAACTGCTGCAACCGAAAACCAGGCAACAAAGGCAAAAAAGCTAGATGCTATGTTTGCGAAAAAAGCAAAGATCGAAAATGCAGACAAGCATGCAGCGCCTGCAATAACAACATTTGTCAAGAACATTCGCAAGTTATTTGCATGCAATGCAATCACTAATAGGCTAAAACTAATAATGTCGGTAGTAAGCATTTGCAGTATTCTAAACGCTTTGTAACGGTGTGCATTGATTTGGAGTATTGAAAAATTGTGCGTTTTGGCTTTTGTGTAACCAACCATTGCGCTAACTAAATCGGCCTTGCTTTTGTGTGTTGATATTAGCTATTTGAACTCCTATGTTGTTGATTTTTTTTACGAAAACGATTGTTGGGAATAAGCAGTAGCAAAACTTCATAAACATGCAAATCATTGTGTAAACGCCGGGAAAAGTGTATTAGGTAATTGCAGAGCATCTTCTAATCTTTTGACCGGCAGTGTAACTGAATATATATGATAAGGCCTAAATACCGCATTTCTGTTTTGTTTTGCTTTTTTCTTGCGTTTGTTACTTGTTTTTTTTTTTAAATTGTTCGTTTTTTTCAGTTTTTAATGTTAATTTGTGTATGATGTCTACGGCCAAATGCTTTTGTGAAATCTGAGATCCATTGGACCCCAATAGTACAATTTGCATTAAATTTTTTTGGTAGACAGAGGGTTAATAGATTAAGGTAGAAAGAGCTGTATGCTGTAGTGAGAATGGAATATTACTTGTTATCGCAGTATAATGAGCACTGTTTATACTTTAACAGATGCTGACCAGGGGCGATATCACAATCCGGTTTAGAGTCATTTCGTTTACACAATCTACCAGATTGAGATCGGCTTGGATGAGTCACATGCGGTCTTGACCAATGTTTACAAATATTAAACAAGCAAAGTAAAAGTAAATGCTGTCACACAACAATTGTTTAAGGTAACAATAACTCATTTATTTATTTCATTATTGTGGGGAGTGGGTTTCAAACTGTACCCACGTTTATGTGCTTTTCTGAGTATACCATCATGCTATTTAAAATCGCTTAATTTTGCAGGAGCAAACCAACCATAAGAATACTTTTAAAAAGTGTAAGTAAAATGTTTTTAGCACCTATAAGCTTAAATGTTTTTAGCTTCTTTTCTGTTTAGAAAAATTGTGGGACAGCAGCATGGTAAAAGTTGACCACAGTCACTTGCATAACGCTTTGGAGAAAGCTTAAAAACACTCTTTTTTTTGGTAAATCACCAAGCATAACTAACGAATGAGTCGTTTTTTTATCAAATCAATAAAATTGAGATTTCTCAAAACAATGGGTTCGCCATCATAGACCATTAAAAAGAAAGAGGAAGAAGGGGCGGGAAACAAATAACGTTGCTCTTAAACAGCGTCATAGTCTTTCCTAGTTGTTTACTTACAAGATGTAAAGTCCTGTTAAGAGATTCTTGAAGTTTTTATGTGATGCTGTGAGCAATGCTTGAAATCGATGAAAATTTGTTTGAAGTTTCCGTTGTTACGCATCGGTGCAAGTTTAGAATGGCCAATAATTGAAGTGTGGTAAACAGTCTATCTTTTTATGGTTTATTGAAACAAGTTTTATAGATTTTTTCTTCAAAATTTTCAAGCATGCCTCTTTTTCTAAAGATTTTGGCAGAAAATTTGATAGCTTTACTCGTAATTGAACGCAAAATTAGTTCTATGAACCATAAACTGGAAAAATTACGTTCTACCCTGCCAAGAGTGTAAGGCAGCAACAAGGCAAAATTCAGTACTAAAGTGAAACTATTAAAACATTTAGGCTCATTTCTAGCATACAATAAAGATCAGCAGCAACAAAGATATTCAGAGCGGCTGAGATAACTTTCTGGTATAAGCCTACTCTGCAAGTTTTGATAGTGCAGACCTAAATTATCATAGTACTAGAATAAAGACGATGGTTCTAGTGCAAGCAAGTAATTGTCAGCAACAAAAGCCTAATACGTTATATTAAGTTTGCAGTTGAAAGTACTGTACAGGGCATGCATGCAACCTATAAATACCTATTATAGCTATTGGAATTGTTAGGATATAGAGCTAGGCCAATCTATACCGCTGTGCCTGATTGCATGCCAAATCAATGCCATACCGAAAAAGACATACTGCGCTAAAAGTTTTGGAGTTGCTGCAAAACATCCAGGAAGATAATTCTGATGCTGAAAGTGATGCTGAATCAGATACGAGTGTTTATCATTTAGATGAGGACAATCGTGATGAATTAGAAAGGGAATCTTTGTCTGGTGAATCGCTTGTTTCGGAATTATTAAACTCAGAAATTGCGGATTTTGAAGATACCGAAACGATTTCAGAAACGAATCAAGATCACGTTCAACAGAATAATGCAACAAGCTTTGCAACTTCAGCTGAAATTACTTGGGATCTTGTGGACACTAATCAAAACAATTCCGGAAGGCGATCTTGCCACAACGTTATCAGAGGAGCTCCTGGGCCATCTACTCAAGCACATTGTAGTATTATCAAAGAATTGATTCGCAGTGCATTGGATGTATTCATTGATGAAGGCATGTTGCGTCATATACAAAGATGTACTGAAGAAGAAGCTCAAAGAGTTTTACAAACAGACAATTGGCACGTGTCGTTACATGAACTAGATGCGTTTTTAGCGATTATTTATGCACATGGAGCTCACAAGGCAACTTAGATCAAGGTACATGAATTGTGAAATAAGTTACGGGCAATTCCAATTATTTTTGAAACCATGGCTCGCAACAGATTCATTGAAGTAATGAAATTTCTGCGCTATGACTATAAGCAAACACGATCACATAGACTAGCTACAGATAAACTGGCTCTGATATCAACAGTTTGGTATACTTTTGTCGGAAATTGTCTTAGACATTATAAACCGGGTGCCAACATTCACGTGGATGAGCAAGTTTTTTTCTACCAAAGCTCGATGCAGATTCACGCAATACATGCCAAATAAGCCCGACAAATTTGGCATCCAATTTCGGAAGGCCGCTGATGTGCAAACTAAGTATATGCAACATAGCTTTCCTTATTTCGGGAAAGATGATTCACGGCGGGCAAGAATAATATTAGGTGAACACGTTGTTTTGCGGCTAACTAAACCTTACAGAAAGGCAGGTCGAAATGTAATCACCGAAAATTTTTTACGTCGGTAAATCTTGCTAAAACTTTGAGGCAAGAGGGGATCAGCATTGTCGGAACTGTCAATCGCATCTGAAAAGAGATTCCGCAAGAAATCAAAAAAATGAAAGAGGATCTCTACGCAACAAAAGTTTTCAAACACGATGGCTGTATTTTGACTGTTTATCAAGCGAAAACCACAAAAAACGTTTTGTTGCTTAATACGATGCATGCTACTGTTGATACACGTGACGACCGCAAATCTCAGCCCGAAACCGTAAAATTTTATAACTCCACAAAATTTGGAGTTGATGTGCTCGACCAAAGTGGCCAGAAGGTAAATTGAAAATGCAGCTTCTCGCAGGTGACCTGTGCAATTTTTTTACAACATATTAGATTTGGTTGCAATCAATGGCCACATTTTATATAAGTTGGTAATCGGGTCAAAAATCTTACGGCAACGGTATCTTTTGCGGTTATCCGAAGAGCTTCATTCGAAGTTTGTTGAAGAAAGAAAAGCTAACTCACACCAATCCAATCAAACCAACAGCAGTATGCAGAAAAGTCAGAAACGAAAGCACTGCCAAAGCAAAAGCTGCACCAACAAAACACGTATAACATGCAGCTGTTGCTCTAAGCTTGTTTGTGATAAATGCATTGGAAAACAAGAAAAACTCATTTGTTGTAGGTTTTGCTGCCAATAAATATTGGTTATGATGTGTTTTGTCGTATTTTTTGTAGCTATGCATGCAATAAAGCTTTGCCAAAATTTTTGAAATTTGTCTCACTTGGGAATCAAACCTAAGTATGACTTATTTATAAAATAAATGCCCCATGTCCACCGAGTCTACGGTTGAGTTAATTAAAATTCGTAAAAAATGTAAAAAGCGTCATTAAAAGGAAGGGTCAATCTGACCCCACTCGGTACTTCTAGAAAGTGTAAAATCTCTGGTACTTCCAGTGTTAATGAAATATTTATATACTAACAAAAATTTGTAGCAATACATAGAATCAGCAAGCTTTCAGATATGTCTAGGACCTCCATATCACTTTTGCTTTTGATAAAGACTCTTATTTTTGACTTATAGCCTTTATTTGACTTATTTTCTACAATGTAACTCAATCTTTGCAGCAAACTTTTAATTTGATGCGAAAATGAGTTTAAAAATTATGAAAAAATGACTGTAAAACTTAGTCAATTTGACTTTCTCTTCTGAGATTTGGAAATCTTATTTTGTGACCACTTTTAAATGGCCTTCAACTTTAACTCTTTGCGTACTTTTTGCCATATGGCTACCTTAGCTTTTATAAACAATTCTGCCAATTTTGTTTATAAATAATATAAAATGTTTTTTTGAAAGGGATGCAGTTGCCATTCGGAGTTATTGACATTTTACTTATTTCCTATCATTTTGCTTTCTCTTTAATAAGCGCATTTCAGGCAGAGATTGAGAAAGGCCAAAACTGTAGTTTAGCTGTTTCACTGTTTTCATGTTGTAAGTTTCAAAAATGTCCTAAAGGTAAAAATACTGCTTTTTTTATTGTACAACTTGCTTAAAAATTTCCATACCTTTAGGTTTTGTGTAAACATCACCTTTCTTTTTCTCTGTGAGTTAAAAATTTCATGTAAACAACTGGCTAGAACGGCTTTCTCGAATGATGTAGAACAACTTTTTTAAGGCTTTATCTGTGTAACTATTGACGGTAAATTTATCATTTTGTATTGACATATCCTTCCACCAGGAACGCAACCAAAAAGAAATGGGAAGGAAGGACATTTTTAAAAAAATCTTGAACAAAATCATGGTATCACAATCCATAATATTAAATTATTTGGTCAAATTTTTTGCCGTTAGTAGCATTAATGGTTGTGACAGCAGCTTAAATTTCGTATTTTGTTTTTGTCAAAATTTAAAATCCCACAGCCAACAAATATTTTATACAGAAGAAATAATCCTTTGCTATACTACCTCCACGTAATATCTTTTAAAAAGATGTTTTTGATTCAAAGGGTAAAGAATAAATTTCATCTTCACAGCGCTTATACTGGCTCACAATGATTGTTCAAAAAGTGGAGAGGAAATTAGTGATTATAGAGAAAATGATGCAGATCCACCACCAAGTACATCTGCAGGAGGCAGATCTAACGCAAGCAACAATCAACGTGTTTAATGGCAAATAAATTGAAATAAATAATTATGGACATCTGCTGGTCATGATATAGCAGTCAAATTACACATCAGTATGCAGCAGCATACCATTTCTAAAATGGTACCTAATCCAAGGGCGTTCGGCATTTTGCTCAGAACAGAAATTCCTCCAATGTATTTGAAGAAATTGCAATAACAGTTGAACAAACTAATTTCTACTGTGTGCGAAGCAATTGTACTTCGGTCAACGACAATGATCAGACAATAAAAACATTCTTGGGTATAGTGATCAAAATGGGTGTGCTGCATCAATCTAGGTATCAAGATTACTGGAAATATGATTGCAGAAAAAAATACTGCAGCAGAACCTATGGTGTTGAAGCGGTTTGAGAAAATTTGTCGACATATTTATTTCACGGATAACTTAACTATTTGAAAAATTTGTCAAAATATTTATTTCACCCATAACTCAACTATTCATCCGGAAGATCGCTACTTTACAATCAGGCTTACCTTGGATGCTGCTAGAAATAGTGTTTTAAATATTGAACCAGGGTTGTACTATTCTGTTGATGAGAAGGTGTATTCATACAAAGATTAACGAGGTGGTAATTTATACAACATATAAAAAACAAACCAAAAAATGAAATTTTAGGTTCTTTGTTTATGAGAGAATTTCAAGATTGGTTTACGACTTTTTTCCATATGCTGGCTCTTTATTATTTTCAATGTTTATCTTGAGGGTGATGAAGAAGTGGTAAGCAAATGTGCACGATTTGTTTTAGTTCTTTGCAAACAATACAAATCAAACTTTGCTGTCTTAGATGTAAAAAGCATAATAATTTTCATTTAGCGCTTGCGTTGTAGTAGCCTACTTGCATTCATTGCTGTCACTGTCTAACTACCAAAGCCGACAAATTTGCATGGTGCTAGATCAGTTTTCTGCGCGTTATTAATTGTAGCCTGTGAATTCTCTTCACTTGATAAAGATCATTTTCCTTGTAGATCTACATCGAATAGAGTCTGAATATGCCAACCCCTGATCAAAGAGTAACATGCAACGTAAGCGTAACTTTCTTTAGCATGGGTAGAGGGCCGAAAGCATTTCTGTCTCAAAGAAAACCTGAGGAGCTGTGTTTATTTGGAAATCAATATTTTCAGAGTGTTGTTTTTCTATTTTCTGCTCCTAATAAAGGGCAAGACCTTTATTTGGAAAATATACTTTTCAAAAGTGAGTATTTACTTAGTTTTAAAATTTCTATAACGGGGCTGAAAACAATCTGGAGGCTTCAGCCACCAGTGCCCGTACTTTTACTCCTATGTCGACAAACATATTTTTCTTTCGCAGTGGTACTTAACTTTTATCTGTTCGTGCAGTTATTGTTGCAAGATTGGTTCGATGCAATAGCACAGCAAAAAATTCCTAATTGCAAAGACAAATTTAATGATGAAAAATTCAATGGTTTCTACGCGATCAAAATGACCGTTTTCGGTAATTTAAGGTAAATCCATTTGCATACCATCCTGTGCTCATTGCGATGCAATGAAAATTAATTAGCATGCTAAAAGTTATCCAAGATTGAAGAAAAGTCAGAAAGTTTCAGTGTTATTGCACGTACCTCATGAGAGATATAAACGATTAAAAATCAAAAACGGTCAAAATGATCGCTACGGTAATTCTAGTGATAACAAGTATCTTTGTGTTATTAGAATTTATTTTCCAGGATAAGGGAGAGCAAAAAATCTCAGTGAAGCAAATTCTCCTACCCTCTCTGATGGCTACGGGTCTGCTCAGTTGTTATTACTTTTGGTTTCTGGTTAATAATAGCAATGAAAATATTTATGTATTCTCAAAAAGATGTTACCATATTTTCCCCATTCTCAAGTCAAATACATGTACCTGTATTTTGAAATCAATTTTCTCGAAACGATATATTGTAACATTATGCCATTTCTCAAATTTTGAAATATTTTTTCGGGGGGAAGCACATTTTGCAAATTTTATTAAACAACCGTGGGTAAATTTTATTTTCAAAACTGTCAAGAAGTAAACCACAGCAAAAAGTTTGACAACTCGTGGTAAATACTTTGCAGTATTTGAAATAACAAGAGATATACCAATCAGTGTGTCAGATAGGATGATGACAGAGACAAACTAGCTGACCTGTAAATGATTTAATACTAGAAGCCCTGAATTATTTCCCTACCTAAAAGACGGATACGGTCATTTTTGACCGGTTATCTGTAAATCGGTTTTATTGGGTTCTCTCTTTCACTAATATTGACATATACTGTATGAAAAGCACAAAGAAATCATGCTTGCGTATTTGACCTTTTCATGATTACTTTTTTGACATTTTCATGATTATAATTAATTTAGTAGAAATACATGGTATACAAATTTATTCACACTCAATCATCACAATTTTTGCATTTTACAAATGCTACTTTTTCGGATGTGTGTTTGCCACAGCATACTTTCCCACAGTTTTGGAAAAAAGAGCTAGATTTGTTTCTACATGCTACAAACTGGCACTCTTTTCTTTTCCGAGCTTGGTGTGCTAAACCACTGGTTCCCGGCAATGCAATGCTGACCATGTGATCCACTGCTGGAGAAGGAGGTATTGAGCCCACTCCATCATTTGGTTTGCAAATTTCTTTTATAAGCTCAAGCATAAACTGTCTTCTTGATAATTTCAATTTCGTTGTAAGGCAGTAAATAATGTAAGCATTTATGCAGGCACAGTCGAGAATATTAAAAAATACAGCCACAGGCCATCTTCTAGTGCAGTGGTCGTCAACCTTTTTTGTATGCCGGCCACTTTGGCACCATGGAGAGCTTTGGCGGGCCGCACTAATACAACTTCAGATAGGTTGACTCTATGCTTTAAAATAACGCATTTTGTACTCAGTATCCAACGCTATATGTTGCTAATATGCACGGAACCACACTACATATTGCTAATATGTATCTAAAAATACGGTTGCAACAAAAAATAATTCAACAACGTCAGCCAGATCAAGCACCTCCAACAATACTGTTGACTTTTTGTCAATGCCAAATGAATAAGAGCACTTGTTTGTGCACATACAAGTAATAATAGCACCACGAGCGCTTTGATTAGAATATTTAGTGTCAAGCAAGAGTGGTGTGATCTCTTCGCATGACAAATGATATCTTGCAATTAACAGCTTCAGGAAAGGAGGAAATTTTGAACAGATTTCAGTACAAGCAACAATAGTGACTTGGAAACATATCTGCGTAGAAAAGGCTACAATAACAGGAAGAAAGGAACCGGAAACTATGAAACACAAGCTTATCGAAAACACCCAAAAAACGTTTCTAGCGTAACTCATAAAAGACAGTAGTGGTGGAAAGTACACTTACTTTTACATGACTTTACATAGTTAAAAAAAGCAACCCTGCGCTCACGGCTAAATTTAGGTAGATCTTATTGAAATGTAATTAAGTTTTGTATTGAGAAGCGAAATAAGCTCAGTAAAACTATTAAAAATTTCGACTCAACTCTTGTTGTTGAATATTTCTGCAAAGAACATCAACGTTTATACTGAAATTCGTGACAGACATTCTCAAAATATCATGCAAATGTTTGTCCGTCAACCTTGATCGGATTTTCGATTTTGCAATCTTTATTTGTGAAAACGTTTGCTCACATATGTAAGTACTATCAAAGGCTGTAAGCATAATACCAACGTTTTCCTTCAGCTTGGCAAAATCATCAGGAATTCATGAATAAAAGTCTGCTATTTCGCACTCCTTGTGGAAATCTTGTCACTTTAAAGATGCTTGCAAGCAGCTCTATCAGTTCCAGTTGAAAGCATGAGTCTACATTTGTAAGTAACTCAGCAAATGGATTTTCAAATAATCTTACCACAGTTTCATGCTTTTGGAAATTACAGAAACTGTTGGCAAACTCACATTGCAGTGTTTCAAGAGCTTTAGTATACTTTTCTAAGTCAAATCCCAATCCAGTTTCATTGTCAGAAGCCAGTGTTTTGCAGTTCCTGAAATGCGTAAAGTTGCTCTTTGCAATTTGGTTCTTGAAAAGATCAAATTTAGACAAAAATGCTTTCAAAATAGCAAACATATCTTAGATCAGATTTTTTTTGCCTTATAATTTCATATTTAAAATATTTAGGTGCTTTGTGATGTCACTTAAAAAAGCAAGCTCACGGAGCCATCTTGAATCAGCAATCAAAATAACCTCTTCCTTTTTTCCTTTCTTTTTCAGAAATTTATTTATTTCCTTGAGAAATCGAAAAAAACGTCTCAAAACCTTTCCTTTGCTAAGCCAGCGGTCTTCATTGTGGTACATCACATCTCCATGCTCACAATCTAAATCGGCAAGGAAGATTTGAATTTGGCGGTGGTTCAAAGCATGATTTTTAATAAAGTTCACCTTTGATACAACCACGCTCATCACATGCTTCCAATTAAGGACTTTTCCACATAAAGGTTGTTGGTGAATTATGCAATGAAATTGCATTGGTTGCCCACCGTTTGCCTTCAGTACTTTTTCTTTCATGAGTGCTGAAACTCCCTTCTTCTTGCCCACCATATTTCTTGCCCCATCTGTTGTTATGCTTTTCAAATTTTTTCATGAAAGACCTAGGCTACTCAGAGCTGTAGTAACTTCTGAGAATATATCTTCAGCAGCTGTGCTTTGTAAACTCCGCAGAGAGCATAACTCTTTTTGTAATTCTAAATTTGGCATCTATACCACGAATAAAAATTAGCAGCTGGGCTGTGTCAGTAGTGTCGTTACTCTCATCTATTGCAAGAGAGAAGAACTTAAAGAACTTTGTGCTTTCTTTTAGTGTCTCGTGAAGATGTTCCCCAATGTCTTCGACTCTTCTAGTAATCGTAGAAGCTAATAGACTAACGTCCCGAATGTAAGGTAGCTTGTCGGTACACGTTTCTTGCACAACCTTTATCGAGCACTTCTTGACGAATTCAGGATCTGTAAAAGGTCTGTCGCTCTCCCCCATAAACTGAGCCACGTAAAAACTTGCTCTTACAGCTGACTTGCTGACATCTTGCAAATTCTCAAACACGCTTTGCTGATGAGAAAGATTTCTCTTCAAAGTAGCAATCTCTTGATTGCATACTTCTCCACTTAGCTGCTTGGACTCTTTGTCGCAACTTTCGAAATGGCGTTTTACGTTGTACTCTTTCTGCTTGATTACTTCATTGTATATTAGACAGGCTACTTTATTTTTATTTGGAACAAAAAAGTAATTATTCTTCGACCTTTCATTAAAACTTCTACATTCTTCCGTTATTTTACGCTTACTATTACTACACTTGGGAACTGAAATTTTACTACGTTTCAACTTTCCAACAAAATCAGTCCTGTTTTCTATATCTCGATGGCTGCCAGCCGGAATTTCCTAATGCGAAACTCTATCTTCGTACGCAACTTAGTTTTTGCAAGCATACTTCATCGAAATGCCGATTATGACGTGCAAGGGAGTCTTTGTCTTCATTTTAGCTCCTTTTAACTTCTAACTTTCCAGAAAAATTAACAAAAAAGTACAAGAAAAGTATTTTTGGTCATATTTGTATGCTGACGCCTTCAGCGAGCCGCACTAAACAGCGTGGCGGGCCGCCAGTTAGTGACCCCTGTTCTAGTGGAACTCTTGCTGGTATGGTATCGAGCCATCTGGTCCAGTACATCCACGCCCACTTTGGACTTGTTGTAATACTGTATTGTCTCTGGCAGTTTTTTCTTGTGGCATTGATCAATATTTACGTTTCTGTGCATTGAACTCAGGATGCAAACAACTTTCTTTTTCTTTGCTTTGTATATTGTCAAGCTGCAACCGGATGGCGAAGAAAATATTTCAGAAGCATATAATTCCTTGTCTTTCATTATCAGCTCAGTGCTTGGCACTTCTCGTCGCATTTCCGTATAGCGCCAAGGATTGTTGTTTTTTTCTGCTCAAGTTCTTCCGCTAGCTTTAGGCTGGTAAAGTAGTTGTCGGTGGTGACATTGTAGCCCTTTTTATAATAAGATTGCAAAAGGGTCAAGCACACATCACCTGGAAGGTCGCTACATCTGCTTCGGCCAGGATCTCTTCCTAAATATGGTTTGCCATTGCACAAGTATTTTGATTGAGCATCAGCCAAAAGCCAGAACTTAATTCCAAATTTGTCTGGCTTGTTAGCCATATATTGTATAAAAGAACACCTGGTTTTGCATGGGAAAAGTTGTTCATCAATAGTCAAATCGCAGTTTGGTACATAGCATTTCTTACAATTTTCTATAAAGCAATTCCACACCTCGGATTACAAGCACAATTTTTCAGTTTCTCTCCTTTGCCTCCGACTAAAAAAGTTCATCGAACTTTAAATGTTTCATGATTTCCTGGTACCTATCACGGCTCATTGTATTTCGAAAGATTAGTTGTCGCCATTACTTGCTAGGAAAATATAAAGTACAGAACTCAGATAAACCGCAAATTACTCAATGTTTCAATTTTGGGGTTACAGGCCTACTATATCACTTATTTGATAGAATATTTTGATTAATAATTTTAGTAGATTTAGATTTATTTGATTTACAGTATTTGCCATTTGGCTGTGTTACCTCACTTTGACCAGGTTTTAATCTTAATTTAATTTACTGGGTGGCGCTTGCATTCTTGCACATTACTTATTCATTTTTTGTTTTATATTTAGTTTCATAATTATATCTGAATCCAAATTTAAGGTGATGCATTTTAGTTCTGCATTAGTTTATTTCCGTCTAATTTGAGTTTTGCATGGGTGATAAATGCCTAACTCACGACGAATTTTAATGTTACTATTAGCATGAAAATTTACTATTAGGTTTAATGTCACCCCAAACTTCTCCGCTATGTTAAACTATAACAAAAAAACGCAGGAAATAAAATTCCTATACACATAAGGGTAACACTTATTCTTTCAAGGTGGCTGACCCAAACAATATCATTTTTTGGAGATGACTAACTTTTTGAAAGCGTTTATTTTGCCGACTTTGGTCACAAAGCAATGTAAAGAATACTTTTAGGAGTTAGTTTTTGAAAGTGACTGATATTCGCATCTTAATGTTGAAACAAATGTAAAGATTTATTTTTATCCTTGGAGATCAACGTTTTGAAACTCACTGGTTCTGACAATATTCTGCAAAGATGACAAAAGTACGAGAGAGATTGTAGCCCCAAAGTTCACCCCCCTACATTTACGCTTATAATCACGCTGATTTATTAGGAAAGTTTATATCGTACACACTACACAACGCAGCTCTCTCCCATGGATAAAAGGTTGACATTGAAGTGAAGGACATTGGGTTTCAACCATGTACAAAATTCCATCAGCACGGTAAGTATCAGAACCAGGTATCACTTGAGGTTTGTCATCAACACACAGGTATGGCTTGGTGCTCTTGTGGCCAGGATGTTCGCTCATAATGTATCCAGTGTATTCTTTCTTCCAATGAGGAGGACAAGTATCACGTCCAGGAATCATTAGCTAAAATTTAATAAATAACAAAAATTAATGTTTAGAATTTTTGTGGTACGACAATGCTGTGTTTTACAGCACAACCCGGCTTCCCAACGTTATGTGTGCAATCGCTTTCAGTGTGTATAATTGTTTCACCAATTGTCATTTAAAAGTAATAGTCACAAAAAATAATATTTGAATGTCGTGGACATTTGCCTTTTGGCTTACATTTATCCGTTCCGCAATCATGTTAAGCTAAAAGTCGAATATATTTTGGAGTTTATAATTTGTTTGCAATGTGTTTATTGCAAAAATTATGGTTGTGACAAAGCATTGATGTACTTGAACAAGAAAAATTTTGTTTTTAAAGTGCAATAGTTATTCTTATTGTCGCTTGTTGCGAGTGTCTAATTTTTAGTGAGAATATATATAATGTGCTGGCGTGGTAAAAGACTATTTGATGAAGTAAAAAAAAAATTGGTTTTATTGCAAACTTGTGTCTTTATATTTGGCCTGTAATTCACTTATTGTTGGAAGTCGTAAAGATTTTGTCTTTATTTATTGTTGAAATTGTGCGACAGATATTTAAGATTTTGTCAAGATAGTTTTTTGTTGTTTGAAAAAAAAGAAGCGTTAATATTTTACGTACTATAGATTGGTTTATTTGTTACCAACGATAGCAAAATTATGAGGGAGTGTGCAGTCAGAAACCTTGTTTAAGGGATTATCAACGTCAAATTTACTTTAGGATCAATACAGTATACGACTAGGAGTTTAAAATCAAGATTCTAATACACCGATGAATATTAACGACAAAAAAATTCCTAAAATTACAATCCACAAAAATGGATTCCAAATTCACCTCCTACATATCAAATGAATGAAATGGCGTTTATTTTCGTTTTCTGATTTATACGCACTCTGCATGTACGCAATTATTTGATGAAACAATATTGGTATAGGGATTAGTATCGCATTTTAACTTCCAAATGCATATCTTGAATTTTACTTAAAACTGTTGCAGTGCAGCATATTCCCTTGATAGTTGATGCTCTCGGTTATCATCATGGTACCGCTGGTCAATGTCATTGCTGGGGGATATGAAAAATGAAATTTGCTTAATAACCAACATTTGGAGGTCGATATTTTCTGACCTCCACCGCTTTGTTTATTTCATTCTTAAATTTATAGGGTGATTTTTAACCAGATTCAATTTTTTGTGGTACATCACTATATCCCTCTTCTGTCTAAGCTTATGCCCCTGGTCATAGCACACCTTCGTGAAGTTTTAGTCTCAGGCTGCGGCCACCTGTTTCCATAAACACAAAGACAGAGATACTCTGTTAAATACTTCACTTTAAAGAAAAAACTTGCAAGATTTGTTCTACGCTATCCATTTTGAAGTGAGCATTAAGCAGAGAAGCTGTTAGAATCGCTTACGAAATTTTGCTATGTCGTCACAAGAAGATTGAAACCAGGTCGACCAACTGTTAAGCAAACACTCAAACCACTACACCACGGCAACACAACATAGAATAAAGCAAAAACAATGCATCTAAATCTCATGAAAGAATAAATGCATTTTACTTGAAATATATTGGCTTTCCTTGAAATAAATACTTACAAAATTATGATGAGATTAATATTAGGATTACTGCCGTGTCGAAATCGACACGAAAAAATAATTGGCGCTTCGCTTCTCTGAACTGCGAGTTCGTACATATCTACTTTTCTCTGACTTTTCCTAGAATTTGCCCTAGTTCTCCATATTAAAAGGATTTAGTTTACATTCATCAGACAATACGACTTTTCGCGGCTCGAAAATTAGAATCCCTTCAATTTCGGACGTGTCGATTTCGACACTAACGGCTTTTGTTAGAAAATTACTTCTGTCTGGCTGCTTTTGTAGTTTTTATTGTTGACCAAATGAAGACACAAATGTGATTCAACACAAAATAGATTTATCCGGCATTTCATTTTACGTTCACAATTTAGAAAGCTAACTGAAGGACTTTGGAAGCGTTTTCTGTCTGGCCTTGGCATTCATTTGCGTCTGAGGCGTGGAATGTTTTGTGCTAGGTTTTGGAGTCCCGCTCATGACCAGTTTTTCTGGTATGTGATTTCCACTGTTTCGGAGGGCAGATCTCTAACTGAAGGACGTATCGTTTTGCAAGCAAGCGTGCATAGTAAACAAAGGCAATATTAGCAGAATTTTCTAGTTAGGCTGAAGTTTTGAAATCAGTTCTTCTAATTTATTTGTTTCTTATGTGCCTATTTTATTATTTCAGGCCATTTGCAAGTTGAGTTTCATGATTTTGTAATGCACTATAGTTCAAAATAAGCAAAATGACGCAACGAGCGATAACTGCAAATGAACTAGATGATGTAATTACTACCTGGGATACCGATGACGAATGCTCAGATGAAGAGGGATATGGAGATGCTAGCGGTGGAGGAGAAAGCCCAAATGCGCATGTGAGTGACAGCGACGAGTGCCCTGATAACTGTGAAGATGAGTCTGATGAAGATGACAATGTTATGTCACAACAAAGCCAACCTACATCCACATCTGGTTTTGGAAGAGATAGAACGGAATGGACCTGTACTCCATATCAATTAACACTGGACGTACCGGGGCACATAATGTTTTCAAGGCAGCTACAGGCGTTCCTAGAGCAACTGCAAGAGGCGTGTCAATTCCATATGACGCCTGGAAGCATTTGATCGATGAATCTCTCCTGAGAATGATTGCAAAATTCACAACTGAACAAGCAGCACGTAGGGGTGACAATGAGTTTGTCCTAGATTTGCATCATCTTGAGACTTTTATTGGACTACAATATGCTCGTGGACTTTGCGGGAAAGGTCATCCCGCCTGTTTTCTTTGGAGTAGGATGTATGGCATGCCTATTTTCTCTGAAGCAATGAGCCGTGACTCATTTATAAAAATACTGAAATACTTGAGGTTTGACGACAAACCTAACAGGATACGACGAGGTCCTGGGGCCGACAAGTTCGCACCTATTCGAGAAGCCTTTGAAAAATTGTCCTCATTATGCAGGAGTAAGTTCGTATGTGACTATTCACTGACTATTGACGAGCAGCTAATGCCCTGTAAGTCACGCTGTTCGTTTGTAACGTACATGCCAAACAAACCAGATAAGTATGGAATAAAATTCTGGGTTTTGATTGATGTAAAAAGCAAATATGTTTCGAACATTTTTCCATATCTTGGTCCCCAGGAGAAAGAGCAGCGTGGTGATACACCTCTGGCAGAGTCGGTTGTGATGAGGTTGACAGAAGGTGTCCGGGGAAAAGGGTACAATATCACATGCGACAACTTTTTAACATCTTTGCCATTTGCTCTAAAATTGCAGAAAGAAAAAATCTCAATTGTTGGAACTATTAGAAAAAATCGTCGCGAAATCGCCAAGAAAATGACTGATGCCGTCAAACTTGCATTGCAGCCAGTTTTATTGGCACAAAAATAATGATATGCTGTTTGTGAAATACCAGGCCAAAGCCAAGAAAACTGTTTGCCTGCTTTCTTCGATGCATCATTTACCTGACATAGATCAGAGTAGTGTGAAGCAAAAACCACAAGTGATATTGTTTTACAACAAGAACAAAGTCGGAGTGGATTGCTTTGATCAGATGGCCGGTCTATATTCAACTAGATCTGCTTCTCGAAGATGGCCACTGACAGTGTGGGGAAACATTCTGGACATCGCTGCCATAAATGCCAGAGTTATTTTTATGAAATCAACAGGAACGCAGATAAGCCGTCCAAACTTTCTGCTCAAGCTCATCGAAGAACTGACTGCAAAGCAAACAACAATGCAAAGCAGGGAGTCTTCTGATAGGCCAATATGTTCCATAAATTCAATCAGAAAGCGAAGAAGATGCAGTGTACATGGTTGCGAGAATGCAACAGTATCATTGTGCATGCATTGTGATCAGCCAACATGTGGAAAATGTTTGCAAGATGGCTCCCGGATCATATACAGGGTGTCCCAGAAGTTGCGCACAATGTAAATGTTTTTTAATTACATATGAATAACAATTTTATTAATAATAATCATAACAGATGCTCAAATTGTTCACCCTCTGCA
Source organism: Trididemnum clinides (assembly GCA_963675345.1). NCBI lineage: Eukaryota > Metazoa > Chordata > Ascidiacea > Aplousobranchia > Didemnidae > Trididemnum > Trididemnum clinides. The sequence continues at coordinate 47,315,016 of OY776284.1, read as the reverse complement.
TTGATACATGCATCAATTATCTTAATAAAACTGTCTTTCACTCGCTTAGCCTTTATAAAACTGTCTCTCAAGGTCAGCAACTGAGCCAGTTTCTTGGAAACGTTTAATTCTGAGGATGACAGTACCACGGCTCAATGCTTTTCTCGCTCAGGATGAGTACGGTTAAATTCTTCAGCTACAGAGCGATAGGTTGCTCCATCTTTTGCAAACATAAAAACCAATTTAACTCTTTCTTGTATAGTAAGTTTTTCACCCATATCTGGAACATAAAAAATAAATTATTAGATTTACTGGGTGCGCGACTTCTGGGACACCCTGTATATAAAATGCAACAAGTGTATGCAATCTCCTGCTTGAGCATTAACAAACACGTCTTTACAAGCACATTTTCAAATAAACCTCACTTTCAAATAAGTGTTTGTTACTTTTTTGATAACTTCGGAAGGGTTAGGTTGTAAAAAAATGTGAAGAATTGTGCCACAAAGTAACACGTGTCGAAATCGACACGGCCGTAAACGGAGAGATAGAAAAATATCGGTAATCCTAGTGTTAAGCCCATAAAGAATTTTATGCTAAAACTCTATAAAATCCATCAAGGAAATTGTCTTTGTTAGCCACAATGTATGTGCAGCTTAGCAACAAACACACATTTCAATTCATTTGTTTTGCAATATTCTGCATTTCATAATTTAAATATTTTTAGATAAATTTTTACAATTTTTGAAAACAGTAAAATTGTCAGTGGGAGTAAGATTACATATACTTTCATTGGGGATTCATCAAAAAATTGAAATGTTAAAAAAGTTTTTGATGTTGACCTGTATGCCCTACATGCATTCCTGTTTCGGAGAGTTATTAAATAGTTTCGCTTTATAGGACTGACTGCAATCTGTATGTAAAGTTATCTCAGCGTTTTGGCGAGTGTGTGATTGCAGTGAAAGCTTTGCAGTTTGCTTGTTCTCTCATTGTACAAAAATATATTTGGCGAAATTCAAAGTTCATATTGCGTTTTTTATAAGTTTAAAACAAATTTTTTAAAGTAGTTTTCAATCTAATGCAAAAACACAAACGGCAATATACAATAAACAATTTATCTAACAACGTTTTTTCCTGCCAAGTGGATAAGCGTATGTAATTAAATTTTGTTTCAACAAAGTTGATTTTTATCAATTATCTCCGTCTTTTGTCACCTAAGTAATTTTTAATGCAAAGAGCGAACACAAAATAGACAATTCTGTAAACAATTTACAGCAAATATATCAATAAGTTAATTAAAATTATTTTGGAGTTGCTGTTAGTTTTTTTTACTTAAATATTTTTTTTATCATTAAAAGTAACACCCAAACAGATTATAGTACTTGAGTAGCTGTTCCGACTGCCATGCAAACCGCACATGGGACGTTGTACTGATACACACTTGTTCCTTCGGTTCGTGAAAAATCAAAGAGTCTGTTGAACGAAGATGAAAAGAGGTATTCCATCCCATAAATATAAGAGCTTCCTGATAAAAAATCATTGTTTACATTAAAGATGATGAAAGCAATCAACGATTTCGGGGTAATTCTAAAAATATTTCTGCAAAATAAGTAGTGTTTAAAAAACACCTCACAGCAGTTGCAAAAATGATTTTTATTAAAATCTTAAACATTTTAGTTAAATAATGGTTAAAGTCTGGGTCACACAAAGAGATTTTGCTTGTTACAAGTGCAGAAGTAGCGATTACTTGCGCAAAACTCTATTTTGTGATTAACGCTAGAAGCCCTGAATTATTTCCCTACCTATAAGGACGGATGCGGTCATTTTTGACCGGTTATCTGTAAATCGGTTTTAACACGTTGACTGCCACGTGACACGCCGGCGCGTCACGCTGCATTTTCAACTAGGTGCCGTGTGACCCGCCGGCGTGTCACAGTGACTATATTTTTAAACGTTGTCAGCGAGCTATATGCTTTTGGACAAGGCTCTGTTTTCAGAGGTTTGGCACCTCAGTTATGGCAAACCACTATCAGAATACTTTGGATTCGAAAATCACATTATAAAACTGAATAAAAGCGAGAAAAAAGCAACGTGGCAAAACGAATCACGAAAACGAAATAGAACCAAAAATAAAAGTCAAGTTGCACTCAAAAATAAAGTCTAATGATGTTTTGCAAAGCATTCAAGGCAATAAGCAGGCTGGCCATCACAGTCTTTGCAGAATGTTGATACTCTCTTGGCTTTTTTGCTTGCTTCTTCTCGATTTGTGCTCTTTTTCAATTCTTCGTAGCATTTGCAGCACCTTTTCCTTTTTCGGCGATTCCTGTTGTTCCTCTCCATGGATTCCTCCAGCCGATGGACGGACACATTTGGTGGTCGTACTGGTCGTGTTGATATTGCAGGGGCAAGTCTTCTAGTTTCGGCTTCGTCGACATTGGCAAGCGAGTATATGAGATCGTGCCTAAACTGTGCAATCTTTACATTATGGCCTTTTATTTCCTGGTAAATTATCAGAGCATTGATTACAGCAGTGTTGAGAAGATATTCGAAAGCAATTTTGTGGTACCATCTAAGTGTTTTTCGAAGAGGGGTGAAGTAGCTGGCCATTTGGTCTGAGATATCTATTCCTTGTTTTGCTTTGTTGTAAGATATTATTATCTCTGGTTTCATTATGTCTTCATTGAGCTTGTTCTTTTTTCCAGTGGCAACTATCTCCAAATCATGTTTGGTTGAAAGCATAAGGACATCCCGTTTACTCCGCCACTTTGCCACCACAACTCCATCAACATTTTCCTTGCCGACAATTTCTCCTTTATCCAGCCTTGCTTCAGTTACATCTTTAGGATTTCCTACCCGATTTTTTCGAAGTGTTCCAACTAGGTGTGTCTCGTTCTCTAATAAAATGTTTGCCAAAGCCAACGATGTGTAGAAATTATCAGTAGTCACCGTTCTTCCACTGTTTAGGTATTTTTCTGCTAAATCCAATACGATTTGTGTGCTGTGGGAGGTAGTTGCAGTAGGCTGACCTCTGTGTGCCAGTGCATTTTTGCCAATATACACGCTGCTGGTATATGTGTAGCCCTGTGTGTCGCACAACTTGTATATTTTTGCTCCATACTTGTGTGCTTTACCAGGGTTATATTACCTAAAAACCAAACGACCACGCCAAGGCACCATCGTTTCATCGACAGCAATAGTATTCCCAGGGGTTTTGCTTTTGGTGAAGTTTTCCTCCAGAATTTCAAGCAGTTTCCGTAGTTTCAATAGTCGATCTTCATTTGTCTGGTCTCGGTTCTCAGCAAAATGCATAAATCTTAACAATAGCTGGAATCTGTTGCGACTCATTAGTGGTGGAACAAAGTTGTTTTTGTAGAAAGGATCCCGACTCCAATATAAGTCTATGCTTGGGTACTTCACAACACCCATGTACATGACTATCGAAAAAACTTTTTGATCTCTTCTTCATCTGTATCTTTCCAACTTTTCAAACGGGATTTGCGGCTAATTCATCGATTCATTATAACTTGCTGTGCATTTATATTAGTTTGTTCAACAACAAGGTTATACACATCATCATTTACAAGAATAGAATAGACATCTATGGGTTTGATATCTGATGCTGAAATTCCATTCAGTCCATGGATTCCGGGAACTTCAGAAAACACGAACTGCTTCCGATGAGTTCCATCGACAGGAAACCACGATGCTCTGAGCCCATTAATGCTTTGCTCATCATCGCTATCACTGCTAGTATCTCTATCAGGTGCATTATCAATATCTGATTCACTGGATTCACTAGATGAAGAGTGTGACGGCCTGTAAGAACCATCGGATTCACTAATGGATATATCTTCTTCAGAATCGCTACCTGAATGCTCTCCTCCAGCTGCTGCTCCATAAAATCTTCTGGGGTTTAACATTATGCACTTATACTAATAAATTTAGCAAAAATAAGTCACTAACTTCTAAAACGAAAACAAAAAATATTGTTATAAACGTGACACGCCGGCGTGTCACGCGGCACCTTAGTAACCTTGCATTAGTAGAGTGCCGTGTGACACGCCGGTGGTCACAAGGTTTAGAGAAAAAAAAGTTACGACATTACGTCATAATTACCGTAGCAGTAACAATACGACAGTTATTGAGAAAGGAAACTGTCTCAGTACCAATGGCACATGGGAGATGGACGCAAAGTAGGCAAAAATGTACGTTGGCAGTCAACGTGTTAATAGGTTTTCTCTTTCACTAATATTGACATATACTGTATGAAAAGCACAAAGAAATCATTCTTGCGTATTTGACCTTTTCATGATTACTTTTTTGACATTTTCATGATTATAATTAATTTAGTAGAAATACATGGTATACAAATTTATTCACACTCAATCATCACAATTTTTGCAATTTATAATTGCTACTTTTTTGGATGTGTGTTTGCCACAGCATACTTTCCCACAGTTTTGGCAATAATAGATAGATTTGTTTCTACATGCTACAAACTGGCACTCTTTTCTTTTCCGAGCTTGGTGTGCTAAACCACTGGTTCCCGGCAATGCAATGCTGACCATGTGATCCACTGCTGGAGAAGGAGGTATTGAGCCCACTCCATCATTTGGTTTGAAAATTTCTTTTATAAGCTCAAGCATAAACTGTCTTCTTGATAATTTCAATTTCGTTGTAAGACAGTAAATAATGTAAGCATTTATGCAGGCACAGTCGAGAATATTAAAAAATACAGCCACAGGCCATCTTCTAGTGGAACTCTTGCTGGTATGGTATCGAGCCATCTGGTCCAGTACATCCACGCCCACTTTGGACTTGTTGTAATACTGTATTGTCTCTGGCAGTTTTTTCTTGTGGCATTGATCAATATTTACGTTTCTGTGCATTGAACTCAGGATGCAAACAACTTTCTTTTTCTTTGCTTTGTATATTGTCAAGCTGCAACCGGATGGCGAAGAAAATATTTCAGAAGCATATAATTCCTTGTCTTTCATTATCAGCTCAGTGCTTGGCACTTCTCGTCGCATTTCCGTATAGCGCCAAGGATTGTTGTTTTTTTCTACTCAAGTTCTTCCGCTAGCTTTAGGCTGGTAAAGTAGTTGTCGGTGGTGACATTGTAGCCCTTTTTATAATAAGATTGCAAAAGGGTCAAGCACACATCACCTGGAAGGTCGCTACATCTGCTTCGGCCAGGATCTCTTCCTAAATATGGTTTGCCATTGCACAAGTATTTTGATTGAGCATCAGCCAAAAGCCAGAACTTAATTCCAAATTTGTCTGGCTTGTTAGCCATATATTGTATAAAAGAACACCTGGTTTTGCATGGGAAAAGTTGTTCATCAATAGTCAAATCGCAGTTTGGTACATAGCATTTCTTACAATTTTCTATAAAGCAATTCCACACCTCGGATTACAAGCACAATTTGTCAGTTTCTCTCCTTTGCCTCCGACTAAAAAAGTTCATCGAACTTTAAATGTTTCATGATTTCCTGGTACCTATCACGGCTCATTGTATTTCGAAAGATTAGTTGTCGCCATTCCTTGCTCCAAAGTTGCTTTACTGACGTATTCTTCCCGACCAACACTCCTCGAGCAATTTGAAGACCTATAAAGCTTTCCAGCTCATCAACATGTAGATCAAAATCGTCATTATCTTTCTTTCCGTGGTTGATAGTGTGTTTCTGAATACACTTGTGCATATGTTCATCTATAAATAAATGAAAAGCACTGTAAGGGCTACTGTTTACTACAGATCTGTGACAATAAGACGTTGGGCCACGACGTTCCGAAAACACATTGGACGAAGATGCTTTTCCCAGACCTGGAGCACCTGTTATGTTTTTCCACACAGTTCCGTTTCGTGCGTTCACCTGTCCGGCAGTATTTTGAGATACTGATTGATCACTTTCAGAAAGAAAATCTATAGAAACAGCAGCAGAGCTTTGTTCGTCGTCACCGCTGTCGGTATCACTGTCACAACTTTCAACACCAGCACAACAATTAGGAACAAATTCTTTATCTTGCAATTCAGTTTCTTCATTCTCATCACAGGAATCATCAAGCTGATCAGTTTGCAACCGCTGAAGTACTTGCTGGACAGTATAATTGTTGCCACCATTTATGATTAGAAAACCCAGTTTGTCAAAAACGATGAAAAAACTCATAACAAAATTCCTATACCTAAGACATTATTTATACAATATGCATTTCTTCAAATCTGTAAGACAAACTTGAGAGATTTTAGGAGGTTGTCAATATGCTGTAATAAACTATCTATTTTATCTGCACACCACTGATGAACTCTACGCTATTAAGAAAGACATTAGAACTTTCAATGACCAGGCATTATTCGAGACAGCAAATAAAATTCAACTTTATTTCGATGAAGCCAGCAGGAATAGTAATTATTTTAGTCACTGCTTATCAATTATCCATTGCAGCAGTGGTCAATTGTAATCTTATTGTCACGTGAGTCATTGCTTGTAGAAAAACAAACATTTCTCATCCTTCTATTATGCTTTAATTCATCAGTTCAAAGACAAATTATAACCGTTTTAAAAACCGGTCATTTTTGACCGGTTCGGGCTTATAGGTAGATGTGCAAAATGCTCCATTTACAAAGGCTATAAAAGAAAAATTGTTTGACTTACCAAAACATCATCCAAAATTAGGAAAAGTCAAGGAGTATGAAAAACCAAATAGCAAAAATGCCAGAAATACAAAGCGTCAAAATTCAAAACCGGTCAAAAATGACCGGTTCGGGCTTCTAGTGTTAACTAACCAAACTGGCACCAACATGTATTTTTAACCTTTGGGGTGCTCCTTCTTCTTTCCGGGATTATCTAGAAATGTCTCTTTTTTTTAATGAAACCGTTCAATTTGACTGAAAAAATTAATGGCTTAAAACTCACCTTTGTTATGGTTTATAAATCTTTCCGCTTGAAATAAACAATTTTCTGTTTCTTTAGTTACAAAAATGAACAGTGCCTTACTCAAGGACACAACAAGCAAGCTTACGGTACCGGTAGTAATGATCAGATAATGGTTGTTTTTGTTAATGACCGACTAATATCTAAGTGGTAAGAAGTTTATCTTTAAGTGAATCAACAAAGATAAACGCGAAGTCCACTTGGTATCCACGGTGCATGAGGGAAAGATGGTCAATACAGGAAAAAAACATTGGCTAACAAAAGAGCCTATTTTGAAACCAGACATAGTAATTAACTATAACATAATTTTGAGTCTTGCTGAAAAAAGCGACATGCAAGTTGGCACTATTGATAGCCTAAGAAAGTCTATGAAATGGTACAAGAAACAGTTTTTTCATTTCATGGATTTGTCTGTACTAAATGCACACCATTTGTATGTTTTGCAAAAGGGAGAGAAAATTTCCCTGAGAGATCTTTCTTTAGCTCTTTGTAAACAAATACTGGCTGAACACGAAACGATGACGAAGAATTTCAGTCACAGAGTGTCTTGTCACAATCCACCAGACAGATTATTGGCAGCTGCATATATTAGCCGGCACCACATTGCACCTTGTCCCAGAAAACGATGCCACGTGCGTTATAAAAAATGCCTAAGGAAAAAGAAAGTGTCCCAGTGGTGTGCAGGGGGTAATGTAGCATTATGTGATCCATGCTTTTTCATTTACCATACGCAAGAATGTTTTTAAACTTTTGTTGAAATACAATTTTTGAGGAAGTGATTTTTTAAAGTTAATTTTTTTTAAGTTACGTTTTATTTAAAAAGTGTGTTTTTTTAAAAGAAAACATTAAAAGAAAATAAATTTATCTAAAATAGTGAAAAGGATTAGTTGCATCTGCCTCGAAACTGCGTCTAGAAAGGTACGTACCAAAATTGGCTCATTGTCGCTTTAAGGGTTAAAAACATGTAGTAAGAAAATTTGAACAATAAACCCGTGTAATCTTTGCTGCTTGCTGATAAATTGGTGACCACGCGAGCAAGTTGCTGCAAATAATGGTTTTGTGTTTCTATGTAGAAACCAAATATTAAATTCGCGTAAAAAGTGGAAATGTTATTCATCACAAAAGATAATACCAACAATACATAAATTGGCGACCATACAGAGCTCATTGGTCGCATCTATGTGTAGCCGCAACCCACACGCAAGTTTGCTCCATGTGTTTGTCTGAGACGCAGTGACTATTATTTGCTAACTGAAGCCGCAGCATACAAAGATGTTTCAAATGACTTGGACATTGAACTTGGAACCCAGATTTTATCTATCTTCTAAATCCTGAGTTACATTAAGCAATAATTTAAGTTGCAAGTGCAACACCAAAAATTGTTCGCTCACGGTAGTGTTGTGGTAAGAGCGCCCGCTTTGGAATCTGTAGACCTGGGTTCAATTTTCTTGTTGAGAAGAATCAAAGACTGGAAAAATGGTATTTGCAGCTCTCTTGGTAAATGCCTGATACCAAAAAAAGAGTGTGGAGAAAAAGCAGGCGGGTTGACTCGCTGTAACCTTGAATAAGGCACTTAACAAAATACTTCATTCTTAATGTGGCAAACAAATGGTGACAAACAGCATAGCAAATCACCCGCAGTTGGATTATTACCATTTCAAAATACAGCAAAGTTGCTCTATTGCCTATATTAGCTAAATAACTTTACTGCAAAATTGCTTAGAGCGCCTAACCAAACCTGTATTTGTTTGCATCTTTAGCGACAAAAAAATTGCTGCAATTAAAGTTGAATATGTGTTATTTACAAACTACAAAAAAAAAAAATAAATATCATAGATATAATTTATGATCAAGTAACCAAATCGTGGTAACCGGGACTGGGGAAAGACAACATTGGGCCTGATGCTGCTGCGCGAAAGAGTCCTATTTTTTTTTTTGGGCATCGGTGCACTCACCGTATATGCGCATTCAGACAGAACATGGAGCACTAATTGCTTGCGAGGCAATTACATGTAGCTAGTCTTTATTGAGCATGAATAGTTATCGTAAAAACTTGATATTAATATAAAGCGACGTATCATCAACCATTTAATGGCAATTGCCTGAAAAGCGCACTTAATTCAGAAAAAGCTAAACCAGATGAACATAAACTAGATACATTCATACAAACTATAGTGCTAGAATGCTGCTTACTTATATTGCTGTTTTTTGAGCTATAGCATGCGAAGTATTTTTGGTCATGATGGTATAGTCAAAGCTGCCCAGCACCTCATTTTTAATGCTCATAAACACCAACATGCATAGCCTTTCCTGTCCCTTTGAGAACCGCAGCTTCCTTTTGACTATTTTAACTATTTATTTTTTACTATTTACAACTCTGAGAAGCTTTGCTGGGCCGAGGCATTGAATACAATCATGCACATGCAAATGTGCAACCCAATGTAGGTGTTTGGAAATGTCTGAGATAGATTCAACGACGAAAAAAGCCAGTACATTTTCAGCTCCGCTGATTTGTTTAACTCACCGGTTTCTGAGTGCGCATAAATGCAACAAACTGTATCGTTAGTATGTATGTCGTTAATATGACTTGCGTGGGTATCGTCTGGCGCTCCATTTCAACGTCGGTTTAGTGTACTGGAAATCTTTTGGAACTTTCTTGGACCAACACTCTTCATTGTTGTCATTGATTTTACTCCACTGTTCAATATCATTAGTGAAATTCCCCAGCACCTACATTACGCTAGTGCTTCAGCTATAGCGTCTCATTCGACCTTTAATCTCTTTCCGCTGGATCTTCCCATTCCGTATCATCTCTAGCCTTAACAGATCTATGGTGTTTGGCCTAGCCTTGTGGAGCACTCAAACTCGTAATCGATACGACAAAGATGCCAGTACTCCAAAGTATGAACTCAATTTTGGAATTTTCCCAAAAGCATTTTTTATGCTGCTGTTTAATTTCTTTTCTTTTTTGCATTATTCTCATCTAATGAGCTGAGACACCAAAGCAAGCGTACGCGAAACGCAGTTAAATCGTTAAGCAAATTGTTTAACGCTGAGTAAGGTTGATAAAGTTAACTTGAAATCTTCATTCAACGATAAATACAACCACGTTACGTTAACGTCACCGTGCAATGAATATGAATAATAGAAAAGTAACGCTGTGTCTAGAATTCCGAAAGCCGGATTTCAAATTTTATTGTACAGTAAAAATTATTTGGAAGGAAATACCAAAAAATAATTGTTCAGCTTCGGGAAAATTCTCGCTTGTTTGCATCTGGACCTATTTCAGAAATAGATCTAATGCTGCAGCATCGATAGCGCCAAATTCAATCCTGCCCTAGCGGCAACTAGAAGCATTATCTGACTACGTTCCTGGCAAGAGTGCAGTTCGCAAAAATCATCAATAAACCATAAAGTGATCAACAGTAAGTGACAAAAGTGCACACACTAGTTTCAGCTACCAAAAATTACAATCGTACCAAGTAGTTTTATTCCAAACAGACTGAATCGTTGCGACTAATATTAACTTCTATCAATTACAGCAAGCAAAAATGCTTCGGGTAGTTTTGCCTTAAAAAACGGTTTCAAACCAGACGTACAAACCTTCCACAAACTTAAAAAAGTTGTAGATTTAAAAAAGATTTTGAGATGGAAATTTTACGTTGTTGGTTATCGACTACTATTTAAGGTAGATTGGAGTGTTGTCTGCTCAATTATCTCTTTTGAAAATGATGTCTGGAATGAAACCATCAACTTCGAAAATATTTCTGAAATGTGTGGTAAACAGAATCCCTTTTTTAGATTCTGGATGTGGCTTTCTTAAGACCTGATTGCGTTAATGAATACTAGAATTTTATTTCCTAGAAATTTCAAAGTACCTCAATTGACGCATAACAGAAGCTTATAACAATAACAGCCGCAATTGACGCATAACAATTGACGCAAAACATAACAGAAGTTCTACTGTTGTATGAGCTGAAATAATTTGAAAATGGGCAATGTGATTTTTAAAAAGTTATTTGTTGTATATTCACTGATTGTTGACGCAGTTAGCAAATGTTTTTGCAACAGAATCAACAGTGTTTTGAGTGTTTATTATTATGCATCCATTTTGCAATTACACAATTTGGACTGGTTTTTCTAGCCCATTTTTACATACACGCACATGGCAAGTATAGCATAATTCGATTGTTCAGTTATGACACAGTTTGAAGTCAAGCATCTCTTATGTTTCTCAGGAAGTCCTTTAAATTGTTTTCATCCAGGGTAACGCACTCTGCTGCTGATGGTGACAACCCAATAAGCTCTTCGGAAACCTGCTACACGTTCTGCATTTGGCTAAGTTTCAACTTGCACACTGCTTTACAAAAGTACCTAGAAGTTGATGGGAGCAAGATTGATGACGTTATAAAAATCACGCACTTGGCATCTTTTGCCTGCAGGTTTCAGCGAATATTTTCAAGATATATGATCAGCCACGCCAACGACCACTTTAGTGTGCTCGCGAGTATGACTGATTTTGCTTTACTGCACTGATATCTTGTTAGTGTTACACTGGTTGGTGAAGCTAATCCTTAAAGAGTAGTTTTATGTAGTTGCTTGGTCGGTTTTGCAGTACATGTAGGTGAAAGTTTCTTCGGGTTTTGACGGTCCGTTCCAACAATGCTACATCTTTCCTTTGCCGAACGCTTGTTAACATCAAGAGATATATGGAAGTTATCACAGGTTACGTTGTAGCCACGCTTAAAAAAATGGTTGAATTGGGCTTTATTACAACACTAGTTAAAACACTCATTGAAGAATTTCTAGTGTAATTTTTTCCTAGTTATGATATCTGTGTTAAAGATATTTTGATTCGGTAGCAACCAACATCTAGAATTTCAAACCAAACTCGTCGGTCTTGTTTGCCATTAACTGAATAAGCATACAACAGATTTTTCAAGAAAGAAGCTTTTCATTAATTCTCAAGTGAGGATTTGGGACATAACACTTCTGCCAATTATCAATAAAGCCATTCCACAGGGAAGAGGCTAGGCAAAATTTGTGTTCTGTCAGTTTTTGCGGTCGTTCATTTCCAGATCAAAGCGTAAAACCGCATAATTTCAAAGAGCATGTTGCGAGACATAGTCTTGCTGAAAATGGGACAGTCCTAAGATTTATTCCATAGACTGCGGAGAGATAGACCTCTGTGATTCAAAAGTTCTCTTGCTTTAATAAACCCCATTCCATATCTTGCAAGCGCAAAAGAATTTGCCAAGCAGAAAGTCTCTTCGGCGTTTTTGTTTACTGCTAAACAAACTTTATTATCTGGCATCGGTAAAATGTTCTTTCCTGATCGATTGTTCACTAAACAACCTTTTTTTGTCAAAACTTGGGTGCTGACGGTCTTCTGCAGCTTTGCTTGTATTTCAGGTATTAACTTAATCATTGATTTGTTGACGCAAGGTTGACCTACTTTTCAGTCAAGTAGTCCACAGCTGCTGCTCCTAACATTGGATTTAAAAACCAATGTTAGCGTAATAGTATACCAAACAGGTATCATGCGTCAACTGACGTTTGCGGAACTTCTAGGTAGTAACAAGCCTGATTTCTCTGCTGTAGGCCCACATGTAGCAAAAATTATTTTTAGCTATTTCTTTATTAACAACAAACTGCCAAGAAGTTTTAATGAAATCACGTGTCTACGGCCAAAAATATGCTAATATAAAAATGCAAATGCGTCTATTGACGCACCTCGGACGTCTAGTATTAATAAAATATACCTAAATTCATTTCAACCAAAGACACCAGTAAACTATTTAGGATCAATTTTTTTGGTTATCCTAGATCAGGCCTGCACAACATACGGCCCGCGTGGCCTTTTATTGTGGTTCTCGAAATGGTTCATGCGAGCACGTGATCTTGAGTCAAAGCACTTTTAAAAAATCCATTTGTGTGTATCGTTTCTCCATATCGCGCATAGTTAGTTGATGCCATTTCAGTGATTGTCTGATGCTATTGTTAATTGGAAATGTTCGTAAAACAGTGGTTGCGTGTTTACTGTGCGTGCGTGTTTGACAAACATTTTCAGTTTGTTTGTCTGCAATGAGCACGTTGTTAGCAATGAGCATACTGCAATGACTGAAAACAAAAAGAGAAAGTTTGAAAGTGAGGACAAAGTGTTTAACTCAGAATGGACAAATAAATGCTTATTAACAGTAGTAAACTCAAAAATATTGTGCTTAGATAGCCGAAACGTGGTTTCAGTTTCAAAAGAATATAATCTGAGACGCCATTTTGAAACCAATCGCCAGAATCTTGCTGAATTAGATATAAATGAAAAACAGAGACGTAGCAGCCGCCCCCCAAACCCCCCAATTGGGGGGGCCCAGGCCAACTTTGGGGGCCCAAGTTAGTCTGAAATTGATTTTTGGCTACGTGACTATTTTCAGTTCAGCAGACTTGTTTACAACCGATTTAAACTGTAGGAAGAAATTGGCTTGTGACATCATAAGTGAATGCAACGTCATTTTATCTCGCAGAATCTAGAATATTTCGATTGATTTTCTGGTAGAATCTTGAATATTCGATTGACGTAACAATGCCGTTGTTACGCAACAATCATAGAATGGTCTGGAATTATGTTTGGCTATAAATACCGGGGCAATATATATACACTGCAGAGTGCAGATAAAGTATTTTATTGACATTGTATAGAATGAAACGTTCAAAAAGTGGTGCTCAAAAGAGAAAAGAAGCAGCCACTGCTCGAGATGCTGTAGCGAAATTGCCTAAGATGACAGATTTTTTCAAGATTACTGAGCAGAGTAGACCTGGCACTAGTACCGAGAGGGATAAAGAAAACTATAGTGTACAAGAAAAAGAAGACTATGACGATCAGCATCAAAGTGATTGTGAATTTCCAGAAAATGTAAGTTGTGATTTACCTGCCAATACGCAACCTTCAATATCAAAAATAACTGAATCTCAATTTACCCCTATCCCTGATGACCCATGTAAATGGCCTGAAAGTATTTCTGATGCTCAACGATGTGATATAGTAAAGCGTGGACCACATCAACTAATAATGAATTTTCCATATAATAACACAACTCCAAGGCGACGTTTTTCCTCCAACCATTATAAACGTGTGTTACCTAATGGTGAAAGTGTTTCACGGTCGTGGCTAGTTTATTGTGGGGAATCAGATCAAGTTTTTTGCTTTTGTTGTAAGCTATTTGGAAAAACACTAAGCCCCTTTTGTAGTGGTATAAATACATGGGAGGGTTTTTCGAAAAAACTGAAAGACCATCAAAACGGCATTTCCCACCAAGAATGCTGCAGTCAATGGATGTTGCTAGCTGAAGGGATAAGAAATTCATCCACTATCGACAAACGCGAGATGAATATTTTTTTCAATAAAAGACGTTTTTGGAGAAATGTTTTAGAGAGACTTATCGACATTGCCTTGTTTCTATCGGAAAGGAATCTTGCTTTTAGAGGATCTGAAGAAGTCTTAGGATCTCCTCACAATGGAAATTTTCTGGGTATATTTGAGCTTTTGGCAAGAAGAGATCCGATCCTAAAAGAGCTTCAAGACAGAATCAAGAATAAAAACACTAAAGATCACTATTTGAGTCCTACCATACAAAATGAACTAATTGAATTGCTAGCGACAGAAGTTGAAAAAGAAAATTTACAGCAATTGAAATTGGCAAAATATTTTTCTATAATTTTGGACTGCACTCCAGATATGTCACATCATGAACAAATGTCTGCCATTCTCCGTTATGTACTATGTAATGAAGAAGCTGCTGTTGTTAAAGAAACATTTTTTGGCTACTTGAGAATAAGTGACAGTACTGGGAAAGGCTTGTTGGTCGCTTTCTTAGAAAAAGCGACCAAACTGCAACTCGAATTGTCTGATTGTCGAGGTCAGTCATATGATAATGATGCTAACACGAAAGGAAAACATTCTGGGGTCCAAGCAAGAATGCTAGACATCAATCCCAAAGCTGTTTACGTGCCCTGTGCAAACCATGCCCTTAACTTAGTTGTTGTTGACAGTGCTAATTGATCGACGGAAGCATTGACATTTTTTGGAGTACTTACAAGGTTGTATGTGCTGTTTTCTTCCTCTGCTCAGCGTTGGGAAATTTTGAAGAAACATGTGGAGCTGTCCATAAAGTCACAATCTGATACTCGTTGGGAAAGCAGAATTAAATGCATCAAACCTCTTCGATACAATTTAAAAGAGGTGTTGCTGGCACTGAAAGACTTGGAAGCCATTTCCATAGAAAGAAAAGATGGAAGAGCTGCCTCACAAACAAAATCGTTGATAGCTCATTTATCAAAATGGACTTTTCTTTTGTCGGTGTTTATTTGGTATGATATCCTATTCCAAGTCAATAAAGCAAGCAAGATTCTTCAATCGTATGGAGTCTCCCTTCATACAATGGAAACGGAAATCCAGGCAACTGAAAAGTTTTTGCAAAACTATCGCACGACGGGTTATGACAGTGCCGCAACATCTGCTGTTGAAATAGCACAGGAATTGGATATTGATTCTTCTTTTCCTCCGTCAAGAAGTGGAAAGAAAAGAAGATTGTTTGATTACCAAGGTGAAGAGGAACAACGAGCTACTCCTGAACTGAAATTTAAAAGCAACTTTTTCTATCCATTAGTAGACCAGGCTATTATGTCAATAAAGGAGCGCTTTAGTTTGTTACGTGAGGTTTCTTCCGCCTTTTCGTTTTTGTACACACGAGACAAACTTTTGCTTGTGCAACAAGAAAATGCTCTTCTTACTTGCTGTAAAGAGTTCCAAAAAAAGTTCGGTGACATTGATTCTGATGAAATGAGCGCTGAGCTACAGCGGTTTGTTTTAATTTTACAAAAAAAACGCAATCTCAATACGGCTCAAGACTTTCTGAACTATCTTCTAAAAACTCATTTATTTGAATTGTATCCGAATGTGTACATCGCACTTCGAATCTTACTAACTTGCCCCGTGACTGTTGCCAGCGCTGAAAGAAGCTTCAGCAAATTGAAACTGATCAAAACTTTTAATAGAACGTCTATGACAGACAGTAGACTATCTTCATTAGCCATGTTGTCAATCGAAAATGACTGCACCCGATCTCTTGATTATGACAATGTCATAACAGCATTTGCGAACAAAAAGGTTCGCTCCAGACTATTTAAATGATAGTGTGTTTTTATAACTTTTTCATGTTTTTCAGTGTCATTGCTTTCGTTTGGCAGTGTCTGCATAAATGTCCTACTGAACTCTGGCATCGGTGCCGAATTTTTTATGACTTGCACCTTCGGTATCGGCATGCTTTATTCTGACATTAGCCTGTTTACTTATGTACAAATTGTGGTGTATTTTCTTAATGCAGCTTTTCAATTTTACACCTCTAAAGTGATATGACCTGTGCGCAGGGGCTCTTGCGCTTACTTTGGGGGGGGCCCGAAGTTGGAGTGCTACGGGACTGTCCACAACTACTTCTCCCCTTGAAAAAAGTTTAATTTTGTGATTCACGATTGGCTTCTTGCGTTTTAGATTTGTATTTACTGATAAAATTCGGTATTTGATTAAATACTAACAGCTTACTCGTAAAGCAACGGAAATCAAGTTTTATAACACTCCTAAATTAAATTTTGCTGTCTGTCGCCCCTACGTGCTTTAGTCTACCACTGCATATTTTCCATCTAATAAAAATTGCAAGTGCGCTCGTTGCTCTCCCACCAACCAATCCCCAATTCTAACTGGTAACAACATTACAAATCATTATGAAAAGCGTAAACTATATTATCACGCCGCCAAATTTATTTTCTGGCTTTGCGCTTGAAAACAATTCTTTTTGCTTTGTTGCATTTGTCAAGTATCAAAATTACGAAATATTTGCTTGCATTACTTTATCGGTAGGTTATGGCCTGGCGTCAAGGAGGTATTATTCATTTAACTAAAAGTTACAAAATAGTCGTGTATCTGAAAACACTTTGATGTTTTTGGCTTGTCAAATTAAGAGTTGCTATTCACAGCGAAAATGTTTCTCAGAAAAAAGATTTCTGAGAAACTGTACAGCTTTACAGTCAGTGCGTCACTTCAAACAAGTTGTGTGGTTTACGTACCTCGTCACGGTTTTGCGTGTGCGCTCATTTTCCTTTTTTTTTTTTATTATACAAAAGCAATCGATGAAGAAATTTGCGCGAGTGGGTTTTGAAATTGCTATTTTTTAGTCAAAACTACAAAGAATATCTTTGTCAGTTTATAACAAACCAAAAGCCAGATAAATTTTAGGAATGTCAAAAAACTTCAAACATATATCTCAAGAGGTCGGAAAGTTACAACAGTTTTAATTTGCTGTGGGTCGAATCGACCCCCCCCCCCCCCCCGCCAGGGCCAAATAGGGTTAAGCAACTTTTTCTAGTTATTATTAAATAGCTATTTTTTCTAGCGAGATTGGCAAGTAAACTTTCTGCTTTAAGGCACTTTTCATCAGTCCGGTAGCACTCCAGCTTCGGGCCCCCCCCAAAGTAAGCGCAAGAGCCCCTGCGCACAGGTCATATCACTTTAGAGGTGTAAAATTGAAAAGCTGCATTAAGAAAATACACCACAATTTGTACATAAGTAAACAGGCTAATGTCAGAATAAAGCATGCCGATACCGAAGGTGCAAGTCATAAAAAATTCGGCACCGATGCCAGAGTTCAGTAGGACATTTATGCAGACACTGCCAAACGAAAGCAATGACACTGAAAAACATGAAAAAGTTATAAAAACACACTATCATTTAAATAGTCTGGAGCGAACCTTTTTGTTCGCAAATGCTGTTATGACATTGTCATAATCAAGAGATCGGGTGCAGTCATTTTCGATTGACAACATGGCTAATGAAGATAGTCTACTGTCTGTCATAGACGTTCTATTAAAAGTTTTGATCAGTTTCAATTTGCTGAAGCTTCTTTCAGCGCTGGCAACAGTCACGGGGCAAGTTAGTAAGATTCGAAGTGCGATGTACACATTCGGATACAATTCAAATAAATGAGTTTTTAGAAGATAGTTCAGAAAGTCTTGAGCCGTATTGAGATTGCGTTTTTTTTGTAAAATTAAAACAAACCGCTGTAGCTCAGCGCTCATTTCATCAGAATCAATGTCACCGAACTTTTTTTGGAACTCTTTACAGCAAGTAAGAAGAGCATTTTCTTGTTGCACAAGCAAAAGTTTGTCTCGTGTGTACAAAAGCGAAAAGGCGGAAGAAACCTCACGTAACAAACTAAAGCGCTCCTTTATTGACATAATAGCCTGGTCTACTAATGGATAGAAAAAGTTGCTTTTAAATTTCAGTTCAGGAGTAGCTCGTTGTTCCTCTTCACCTTGGTAATCAAACAATCTTCTTTTCTTTCCACTTCTTGACGGAGGAAAAGAAGAATCAATATCCAATTCCTGTGCTATTTCAACAGCAGATGTTGCGGCACTGTCATAACCCGTCGTGCGATAGTTTTGCAAAAACTTTTCAGTTGCCTGGATTTCCGTTTCCATTGTATGAAGGGAGACTCCATACGATTGAAGAATCTTGCTTGCTTTATTGACTTGGAATAGGATATCATACCAAATAAACACCGACAAAAGAAAAGTCCATTTTGATAAATGAGCTATCAACGATTTTGTTTGTGAGGCAGCTCTTCCATCTTTTCTTTCTATGGAAATGGCTTCCAAGTCTTTCAGTGCCAGCAACACCTCTTTTAAATTGTATCGAAGAGGTTTGATGCATTTAATTCTGCTTTCCCAACGAGTATCAGATTGTGACTTTATGGACAGCTCCACATGTTTCTTCAAAATTTCCCAACGCTGAGCAGAGGAAGAAAACAGCACATACAACCTTGTAAGTACTCCAAAAAATGTCAATGCTTCCGTCGATCAATTAGCACTGTCAACAACAACTAAGTTAAGGGCATGGTTTGCACAGGGCACGTAAACAGCTTTGGGATTGATGTCTAGCATTCTTGCTTGGACCCCAGAATGTTTTCCTTTCGTGTTAGCATCATTATCATATGACTGACCTCGACAATCAGACAATTCGAGTTGCAGTTTGGTCGCTTTTTCTAAGAAAGCGACCAACAAGCCTTTCCCAGTACTGTCACTTATTCTCAAGTAGCCAAAAAATGTTTCTTTAACAACAGCAGCTTCTTCATTACATAGTACATAACGGAGAATGGCAGACATTTGTTCATGATGTGACATATCTGGAGTGCAGTCCAAAATTATAGAAAAATATTTTGCCAATTTCAATTGCTGTAAATTTTCTTTTTCAACTTCTGTCGCTAGCAATTCAATTAGTTCATTTTGTATGGTAGGACTCAAATAGTGATCTTTAGTGTTTTTATTCTTGATTCTGTCTTGAAGCTCTTTTAGGATCGGATCTCTTCTTGCCAAAAGCTCAAATATACCCAGAAAATTTCCATTGTGAGGAGATCCTAAGACTTCTTCAGATCCTCTAAAAGCAAGATTCCTTTCCGATAGAAACAAGGCAATGTCGATAAGTCTCTCTAAAACATTTCTCCAAAAACGTCTTTTATTGAAAAAAATATTCATCTCGCGTTTGTCGATAGTGGATGAATTTCTTATCCCTTCAGCTAGCAACATCCATTGACTGCAGCATTCTTGGTGGGAAATGCCGTTTTGATGGTCTTTCAGTTTTTTCGAAAAACCCTCCCATGTATTTATACCACTACAAAAGGGGCTTAGTGTTTTTCCAAATAGCTTACAACAAAAGCAAAAAACTTGATCTGATTCCCCACAATAAACTAGCCACGACCGTGAAACACTTTCACCATTAGGTAACACACGTTTATAATGGTTGGAGGAAAAACGTCGCCTTGGAGTTGTGTTATTATATGGAAAATTCATTATTAGTTGATGTGGTCCACGCTTTACTATATCACATCGTTGAGCATCAGAAATACTTTCAGGCCATTTACATGGGTCATCAGGGATAGGGGTAAATTGAGATTCAGTTATTTTTGATATTGAAGGTTGCGTATTGGCAGGTAAATCACAACTTACATTTTCTGGAAATTCACAATCACTTTGATGCTGATCGTCATAGTCTTCTTTTTCTTGTACACTATAGTTTTCTTTATCCCTCTCGGTACTAGTGCCAGGTCTACTCTGCTCAGTAATCTTGAAAAAATCTGTCATCTTGGGCAATTTCGCTACAGCATCTCGAGCAGTGGCTGCTTCTTTTCTCTTTTGAGCACCACTTTTTGAACGTTTCATTCTATACAATGTCAATAAAATACTTTATCTGCACTCTGCAGTGTATATATATTGCCCCGGTATTTATAGCCAAACATAATTCCAGACCATTCTATGATTGTTGCGTAACAACGGCATTGTTACGTCAATCGAATATTCAAGATTCTACCAGAAAATCAATCGAAATATTCTAGATTCTGCGAGATAAAATGACGTTGCATTCACTTATGATGTCACAAGCCAATTTCTTCCTACAGTTTAAATCGGTTGTAAACAAGTCTGCTGAACTGAAAATAGTCACGTAGCCAAAAATCAATTTCAGACTAACTTGGGCCCCCAAAGTTGGCCTGGGCCCCCCCAATTGGGGGGTTTGGGGGGCGGCTGCTACGTCTCTGGCTGTGGAACATCTCCTGAGTTTGTGACCAACACCAAAATTTTTTTCTGTTGACCGCGTGACAAAAGCAATGTGTTTGTATTCTACATCTACACACTTCCAAAAGCAAATAAAGTTTTTTTTCCGTGTTCTTTTATCTACTTTTATAAAGACGCCTCTGGCAAAAGCATTACGATGCCTGCTGCAAACCCAAGCAGAATTGCATTGAAGTCGACGTTTTAAGTTCAAACTACAGCTTGCGTCAACTATCACAACATTATAAGATTGAATGTTGACTCAAATATCGTGTTGTCGTTTCCATTTTTCTAAACCAGAAATGGGCAAACTTTTTAGTCGGAGAGTAGCATTGACCATTCAAGAGTTAGCCGAGGGCCGCATCGACGATTCAAGAATTCGCCGAGGGCCAATGCGTAAAATCTTGTAATAGCTGTATGCAATGCAAGAGCTCGCAATAGCTTAAAATCTTGCAATAACTTCTTGTGAAGACGTATTATAGGGCTTTGATAATGATGGCGTCCAAAAACAAAGATCATCACTCTTTATTTGGACGGAAAAAGCGTCAGTTCAAACTAAGAATTGCGTAGCGGCTCTTTCATTTTTGGCTCTTCAGTACGGCAAGTGCAGCCAACCCTTTCTTATTGAATTAAATTCATGGAAGTTTGTATAAGTTTGGAGGGCCGCACAAAATGCTCTGGCGGGTCGCATGCGGCCCGCGGTTTGTAGTTTGCCCACCCCTACTCCAAACTACGTTCTGTTACGTTCGATAAGTTAAATTTCTAATTGTTTTACTTCAATACAGGAATAGTTAAGAAATCAAAAGTTTCTTATGACATTGGGAATGCAGCCACTACATTTTAGTTCTATGTTTGAAATGTTCAAATTGCTCGTTTCCACTAAAATTTAAATATTCTGCCGGTGTATAAGATAGTAATGATTATATAATATTTAACGAATAATTTTCTTCTTTCAGACATATAAATGTCGCAAACAACAGTAGTAAAAAATAGCCCATGTCAATGCATGACCTGAAGAAGTGTTAAGTAAAATTTTAAATGAAGTATCTGACAAAAAAAACGACGACATTGAAAACACAGCCTCTTTAGCTTCCGGTGACTATAAAATTGTAAGAACCGTATAAATATCACATGACGCCTCCAGAGGGAAACAAAACTGCCGTATTGGTGTTATTATGGGGGAGAGGATAAAAAATAGGCTACGTAGGTCTATTGTTGCAGCACAAACTTGATGATAAAACGAATTAAAGTTTACAATCGTTTGATATAACAGGCTTTTTGTAGCAAATCCAAAACTTAAGTTTGCTTGAGGACGTTTTTCATATGACTGGTCACATACACACGCAGACAAGCGTACTGCTGCTTTTGACGGTGATATATGTATTGTTGATATTATCCGTAAATTTAATGTAGTGTTCCCGTATCTTCATATTAGACGATAAATTATAAGCAGAAACATCATGACTGGGTATGACTGCAATACACTAGCTAATCCAGAAATAGCCTATTTCGTTTCACATTTGTAATGTATTCTGTTAATTGCAAGTGATTTTTTAATTAATAGCTCTAAAGTCACTAACGCCTCAAAGCACAAGTTGCGATGATAAAGCTCAAATTGGTGACATTATAATTAATCCCGGTGGAATACAAAATTGTAAGGACCGTATAAATATCATATAATGCCTGCAGAGGGAAACAAAACTGCCGTATTGGTGTTATCATGATGAGAGGGATAAAAGATAGGCTATATAGACATATCGTTGTAGGACAAACTTGCTGTTAAAAAGAATCGAAGTTTACAAACATTCGATGTCACAGGTTTTTGTAGCAAATTCAAAACTTAAGTTTGCTTGAGTACTTTTTTTATGCAACTCGTCACATACGCAGACTTGAACAAATGATTAATTCTAGCTGGCTAATTCGGTAAATTACAGCAAAAAGTCGCTAATTCTGATTTGAAAAAAAACTAAAAGTCTCTTATTCTAGTGCAGTGTTTCTTAACCTGGGGTGCTGAAATTAATTTCAGGGGGTGCTGGGAAAGGTGACAAATGAGGTGCTGGGAGGTTAAAGGTAGGATGGCCATATGCCCTGTTGAAGGGGGACAGTCCCGCTTCACAGTAAAATTGTGGAATGTACCGCTTTTTTGCTGATAAACCAGGCATTTTGACGGCGAAACCTGCCGACAACAACGACAAGAAATAGATGGTGACCCTTTTTTTTGGACATCCACCCCATCGTAGGGGCGTGATCTGACACTGAGTGACCCAACTTTGGCCAAAAAGCTGTTTTCAGGAATAAACCAAACAAATGCTCAGGATGTTTTGCACTCGTCTTTACTTTATCCTTACAAGTAACCAAGTGTTAGCCAAAGGTAGGGGGAGCTAGACTGCTTAAGCTTGACCAGAAGGGGTGCTGAGGAAGAAAAAGATTAAGAAACACTGTTCTAGTGTAATTTAAAAAATCCCTAATTTCAATTCTAATCTAATTTTAGAAAAGTTCCTGAACGAAGAGTCGAATCTGAAAAATGACAAGAACTTTTTTTATTATTTGCGAAAAGTTTGGCCGAAAATCAAAATCGAAATTAGGTGATCTCCAAAAAGAAAAAAGGTCTTCACAATGATTTGATGGCAAAAATGAAAAAGTCTTAGAATTGTCGCAAATACAAAGTGGTTTTGCGAAGATGTTTAAATGGCATCAAAATTCGCTTGGTAATTAAAATTTCAAACTAATTTCAGAAAAACTGGAAAGCTCTAATTCTAAATCAGATTTCACTTAATTTGTGATAATCAGAAAAGCTCTCATTTTTTTCTACCCTAATTTGAGAAAAACATTAATGCTCTATATCTAAGTTTAATCTAATTTGAAAATGCTAAAAAAAATTTAATCGTCTAAGTCTGCATACAAGGATGGGAGGGGCTTACAAAAACGTCGTATTGCATCGCATTAGGGAGAGGAAAGAATAAAAGAGCCATATGATTTGTAAGCATTCCTTAATTTAAATGAGATTTATGTCTTGATCAATAAAAATATTTATCCGTGATGAACAAGCATAGCTTGCATCTTTTGTCTAAATGAAAAAAGTAATAATTTCATAAAGCTATGAAATTTTTGTCGTTGAAATGCTATTTCACACCCTGTTTCACATTTACAAACAGTCAATTCAAATCACAAAAATCTAGCTGGAGATATGGCATATGGGAAGTAGTCCAACTTGAGAAATGTTATACAAACATCACGGCTGGTAACTTTCTGGTAAAGAGCAAAATGGAAAATTGATGACAAGTTGTTGAACTTTTTACCTGGTAGCTGACATTGATAAAATGGGCTTAGGCGATCGCAAAAGCACAACGTCGAAGAGTAAACACTACGAAAAAAGAAAATTCGCAGGTCGTTTCTTTATTTTAAATTCAGTCAAAAATCTAAAAAGTAATGCTGTGCATTTAATTTGCAATAACTTGAACGCTATTAATCTGATCGTAACCAAAAGTATATAATTAGATTGAAAAATAAATTCTGCATCTATCTGAGCAAAAACGGAATCGCTATTGTGAGCGGTTTAAAAGTTATTAGCTGCCAAAATGTCGGGTCGATACGACCCCCTTCCCCCGGACATAGAAAGCAAAAAAATGCCCGGCCTTAATAGAGTTAATCTAGAAAAAATAGCTGAAAAACGGTTACTAGCCCAAATAAAAGATAAGTGGAACAAAGTAATGACAAGTTTTTCCTTCCAATAAGTATGAAAAACACCAATGAGATGTTGTAGTACGATGGCAATGAGTTAATAATGGTTTTGTTTTGTTTTTATATATTTTCGGCAATCACAAGATGTTTACGCCACAACAGTGGCATTTACGTTACAACAGCGATAGCATGCGGCCCGCGACAAGTAGTTCTTCGTAGATATGGCCCTTGTACTGTTTTGAGATGTGCAGACCTGTCCTAGATCAACGAGTCAGTAAACTACTTAGAGTCTAAAAATTTAGGTCTTTTAATTTTAAAAATTAAACCAAGAAGCAATCGTCAGTCAAACAACAAAATCGAATTTCAAATGTAAAGTATTTTTTCAAACCCGTTCAAGTTTTTTAAATTGTGTTTTAATTTACTACTAATACAAATTTATAATTGTTTGGATTTGATTGTGGTCCATGGCACAATGTTTATCCAAATGCACTTTGGTTTTCATCCACGTTTTATTGTGCACGTAAAAAGAATTTTTGGAGAAATTTGCAAAATTATTATTTAAATATCTGATG
This sequence comes from Trididemnum clinides, assembly GCA_963675345.1. NCBI lineage: Eukaryota > Metazoa > Chordata > Ascidiacea > Aplousobranchia > Didemnidae > Trididemnum > Trididemnum clinides. Next base: position 47,290,205 of record OY776284.1, on the reverse strand, counting down.
AAGGTGTAACCGCACATCCCCACACCACCTAGATTTGCAGTAGCACAATGCTTTTGTTGTAGTTAAATCTACTCTGGCTTAAAACACATATTCCAATTTTATCTCTACTGCTCACTCTCATCAACGATTCCTATTTGCTTATATTTTATTTTTAGCAAGATGAGCAAAAATAATTTTAGCTATTCACCTTGATTGCCATCAATATATTGTCCTGCCGTGTAGCTGACATTTAGATCAATACAAATTACATTTGATCCTCCACCTGTTTTGTCATATTCACTTCCAGCTGCCTCACCTGTTGATGCAATCATGAATTAATTTTACAAAACGCATTAATCGGTAAACAAGTAAAACAAATAAGATTATACTGTGAATCGGTACTCAATCGTAACAAATTTAAATACAATAGAATTTGCCTAAGTTGACTTTGGCTTTGCTGGTGTGTCGCCTAAATCGATATTTTAACCTGATACCGGAGGAAATGCAATCATTTGTTTGTTATGAAGTTTGTCCAAGCCGCCAACATTGAGATCGACATTTTACATAACTTGACATTGTCCTCTTAGGGTGTCAACTTATGCCAATTGCATTGCATCAAATACAAATGGCTTTCAAGTTGCACTACTTAATTACAAAAAATAATGACTGACTCTTTACTATTATCATTTGAAACTGTTTAATATTAAACAATTTTACCTTCATAAATAAGCTTAGTGTGCTCTGGTCCATCACAATTTCTACTTCCCCATCTTATGTATGTGGCCCCACTAAGACCTACAAACAAGATAATTATTTTAAATTGCGTAATTTTCTGGTGTATTTATATGAGAATGTAAGTTTAGTTATGACATGCTTTTTCCCGAGGGTTGCCCAAAACAATCGCAACGCTTATTTGCATTCATCACACTACGAAAAGTAAGTTTGATGAATAGCTTTCTCTAGGGTCAAGGCAGCATTGATCATATATTTTCATAAAATTAACTCAATGATTTGTGAATATTTTATCTTTTTTTGTGTCAGTTTTTCGGCAAAGCATTGGCAGGGAAAAGATGATGGGATGATGGGAGAAATCAATCGATTTTGAGTTTGTAATAAAATCATTCGATGTAGTTTTGTTTTGAGGGAAAACTTAGTTGTACTGAAATGTAAAAGGTTTTCAAAAGCCTTTGAATCAGTGTCAAAAGCAATGGCAGTTTTACATTCAATGGCAAAATTGTATCACTTTGTACACATGTACTGTATGTGTAAAACAATGACAATAAAAATTCTATCTATGTGTTCCCAGCCCTTTTTTTGATATTGCCTGAAGTTATTATCTACAATAGATCTTACACTGCGTTTTCATTTGGCACGCTGGTACCCTGCTCTCAAAATTAAGAATATTTTTTGTGGAAAGTATTTTTAACGTTAAACTAGACTGCAGCAGTCTTCAAGTCTGCCGCAGACTGCAGTATTTTGAGGTCGAATACTGACAGTAGCCTGCAGTACATAAAACTTAGTCAATTATTTACAAAAATTTTATCAACCCGTACTGCCATTTGTTTAATAAATTTAATAACGTTGTCAACACAAACAAGCTTTTTGATAATTCATTTTTTCGCATTTTCAGAAACAGACAAATGAAGTAAGTTTGTGGTATGTTGTGATTGTGAATTGACATCAGAGCAAATTTTTTTCTAACTGTTTTGTAATTAAATTGTGCTGCAAGCGCGTAAACGCCCGCAAACGTTATTCAACTTTGCTGCAGCTCATTGTACAGTGCTCATTTTGCTCATTTTACATGAAACTGAGTTTTGCATGCACTTACGTTGTGTAGTAACAGTTGGCTTTGTTCAATAAATTTATTACTTTTATACGCTGTAGGTATCCTTTATGATAAATCGATTGAAGATTTTCATTTCCTTTTATCAAAGCCAAATGTAATGTAACTTAACCATGCTTGGAAATTGGTTGATACCACAACTACAAAGCCTTTGGGATTGAAAGAAATGTCTGGTTTCGACAAGATGAGGCGCCAGCTAATTTTGCAACAACTGTAAGGAAATATCTTAATGAAATGCTTCCCAGTAGTTAGATTGGCCGTGAATCTGTCATCTTGCCAGCTCCACTTGACTTGCCGCCTCGGCGTCCTGACCTCACCACATGTGACAATTCTTTATGGAATTTGCACAGCAGCGCTACACGAACACTAATGAGTGACCTACGCTTTCAACGAAGTTACACCTCAAATTCTTAGGAGAGTATCTGGCAGAACTTGGCGTCGAATCAACATATGTTACGACAATGATAAGGAGCAAACCGACTCAGTAGACCAATAAATAGCGACCATTCTGAATTGGGTGACAAGAAATAAAACCAAATTAAGTTTTTGAAATTAATCTTATTGCACATTATGTTCTATTGATATTGCAAGGGGATAACAAAACTTTTGGGGCACCCTGTACAACCAACAGAAAGAAGACTTGGTACGATAAAAGCGTTAGTGAATTATGTATCACGCAATGTATTGAACCTATTGAGGTGTGTAAGACTTATAATGCTGCAATTGGAACCCTACAAAGCTTGTGAACAAGAACAACAAAATATGTATTCTTTCAACCTTTATTGGCTACTGCAAAACAAGAAGCAGACCAATCAATCAACGAGCCCTTACTATTGCTAGACTTTACAAAAGACTGTAATTTTCGAGCAAACACTGATGCACAATACAATGTCGGAAATGGTCAGAGATGTATTCATAAATGGAATCTTTTTACGTGTGACTCGCTAAAGACTTTTGGAAATTCATGAGTTGACCCCAAGCAGATCTAGATACCAAACCATCAAATTGAATTTGGCTTAGAAAAACTCTAGTTCCTACCTTCATCCTCAAGCAACTGAACTTCTTTGCTCATCATTGTCGGCAATGACGCAGAAGACTTGTCGCAAAGAGAAAAATGAAAACAACTCAATGATTTCAGATGATCGTTTTATAAGCTCTTTTCTACAACAGATGCTATTGCTCAGCAAAAAATTCCTTTTTTGAAGTGACACACAAAAGAGCATCTATCAAACGTGTGTAGATCTTAAGCTACGATTAAAAATGCAATAGCGGATGCTTGGTTGTTATCACTATGAGCACTCCACAAAATTCCAGGCTTTTTGATTTTGAGACCTGTTATTGTAATTGTGAAAAACACACTAGTTTCCGAACTAATTGATGCTGGCAGTTTACGTACCTTTGTAAAGGGAGTTACTGCCAAGCATCCAAATCTCAAAGTGAAACTTTGCTATTGCATGATACAGCATGGAAGACTTTGACTTTAACAAAACGAGAAATATCTGATCGATGTAATGTAGAATTGCGTATAAATAATTTTACCTACGGCAATCATTGTTTGAAAGTTTTGCAAAATCTGTGTTGTGATACATTAATAGGCCAAGATTTTCAATCACGTCGTTGGTGATTTTTTATTACAATAGTGAATTATCTGACTCAATTGTTTTGTAAGAAGCATATGCACTTGCTTCTGTTTCAACCAAAGTGCCATACCTTATTAAAGCTTCTCGACAATATTTTTTTTTAATTTTGCAATGATCTGACTCATAATCTAGTCAGAAATCTATAGGTAATTTTCAAAATACTGCCTCAAAGTTGCAATATATATACTGTAAATTGAGTTAGAAAAATTGCTTTTGTATAAATACAAATTGATGATTAGGATACTGCGTCAAAAATACAATAGAATTTTCAAGTAAAACACAGATAAAATAGTAAACTTATTTGTTAAAAATTTAAACGATTAGGGTAATGCACTTTCCCATTAGTCTATGAAATAGTGCCATAAGATTTTTAAAATGTTTAACAGAGGCCCATATTTATGAAATATTTCTGCGGTAAAAAGGATTTTTTTGACTATTTAGGAACATTTTTTCAGTGTTCATAAAAGCAAATAAAAAATTGCAGACAGTGACACTGCTTTAGACAGGTCTCTTTAGTGCAGTTGGTGATCGACAAGAAGCTAAATGCTTTAAATGAGGCATGGTTTAGGCTTGTCGGACTTGTCGGACCTATTCTAGGTCCACTGTAGAAGATGGTCAGTCAGGTCGGTTACCAAAGGCACTGAAGAGACCTGATGTCAAAACAGTGTTACTGTAGGCAGTTTGCTCAAAGTGCGTTGCAGGCCTCTTGTATTACATCAAAATAAAAAATCTTTACACAATTTTCCAAGTAGTGAAGCTTTTGCTAAGGGGCAGGCTTCGGCCCCTATAAAATTTACAATCACACAAGCAAAACAGTCTTGGTGATGCTAATCTACTAAATTTTTATTTGATATGGCAAAATTTTTGGTTTAAACCAGGGTTGGCAAACTGCGGCCCGCGGGCGGCATGCGAATAAAACTACTTTGATTCACTTGTCTAATAATTGTTGGTTTTAATGTTATACCAAATTTTAAATGCAAATCAATTAGAATAATATACCAAATTGTTTGTTAAAATGTGCGGCCCTTCAACTGGCTTCCGTGACCGCAATGCAACTCGCAAGCCAAAACAATTGCCCACCCCTGGTTTAGACTTTTGACCTTGGGATTGCAATCTATGACTTGATTACCAAATTTTTGTTGCCAGCGAAATGTAATGGCTAAATCTTTTAAACTAAACAAATTTTCCAATTTTCGAAAAATACTTTCAGACATTTAAAATATGTTCTTCCTTAAAGAAAGCATTCAAGAAAAAATTCTGAGTGACCTTAAAAAAAGATTATTTTTTAAAAATATTATCGAAAAACTACAATTTTGGGAAAAGTAAACAATAAATATTTGTGGATTGAGGTCTAATATGATTTGATGTAGTTGGCTTTGGTGTATTAAACGCTGTCCCCTGTTTTAAGTCATTCTTTTTCTTTATACTATTTTGCTTTTTATTGCTTTGGCGTGATTCTGATGTATATTTATTAGCAGTTTATTAAGTGACGTGAAGTTATGGCTGGGATATACTGGTCGCCTGAAAAAATTTTACAACCCATAAAAGATGATTCTGATATCGAAAGCAACAACCGCTTTGCTGAAAGCCAAGTTCTTCCTTCGTCTCAAGGCCCTACGCTGTATCTCTGCTTCTTGATGGGACCCCTTTAAGGGGTTCCTCTCTCTTGTGTGTAAATATTTTTTTTGGCCCCTTTTCATCTATTCTTCACTTGGATGATTTCCTTTTCTAAGCGTTACCAAAATCACCAAGTCGGAACGACTTCACCGAGCGGCTAGTCGCGCCATCTCCGACTGCCTCCCGTCCTCCCTTATCTCACTCCTTTTCTCCAAGGCGTCTCTACTTCCTTTACAAGTCACTCTGACTCATTTTGTTCTTTCATCATATCAGCGGGCCCTTCGTCTCCCAACATTCTTCTCCATTTCAGCTTTGGCCAGACTTGGAGTTAAGCCAAAACTCTGCAGATCTTTCCAGAGAGCTTTTGCAACCCCTCGCTTGCTCATGTTTTCTCCTACTTCTCCAAGGGAGATTCTACTTTCACGCCCTTTATCTCCTCCCTAAAATTTGTCTTTCTTCACTGTGTAGTCCACCCTTTCTTCCCCTTGCTGCCGTTCCGATCCCTCCTTTCTCTCGCCAAGGTGCGGCTCTCGCTTACCTTGAGTCACTTGCACCTTACGATTTGGTGATCTGGACAGATGGCTCTGTTCCTTTTCCTTTTTCAAAAAGGCGACCTTATAACGCTCTTGCCAACAGTTAGCTTTTTTGCACTGAGGCCACCCTTTCCTTTTCGGCAGGCCCATAATGTTTAAGCTTTTCCGCTGAAGCTTGCGCCATTCTGCAAGCTCTCTGCTGGTTTCGACAGCACCAACAAGACTGCCACTTCTCTACCCTTCTCCTGCTCTCTGACTCGCTCTGTCCTCATTACTTTGTCTTCTCCTCCGTCTTTCCTTTTACCTTAATCTCTCTGGCAGATCTTGCAGGAACTGCCTTCTCTCTCCTATACTATCACACTACAATGGGTCCCCGAACACTCGTTTTCCCCGGATAACCTTGCAGCTGATGAGCTGGCCTGACGTGGAGCGCTACTGATGCCCTCCGCAATCCCTTGTAGTCTCTCTTCTCTTATATCTCGTATCAAGTGTTCTCTTTTCTCGGACTAGAGGAACACTGTTCCATCTAGATTCTTCGACATTCAAGTTTCCTCGGTTTTCCGAGGAACTTGTGTTTCCTCGTCACGTTCACTATGTGCTCCCTCGTATCAGCTGCAATGGGCACAGTTTTCTGTTAAGCTTTTATCTCTAGGATTGGCAGAATTGAGAATCCTTCTTGCAACGCCTGTGGAAATCCGTCACGCAGACACCTCTCGTCTTATTCTGCGTTGTCCAGTTATAGAGTCTTTGTGCCGCTTGCTCCTTGGCGACTCTCTGTCTCTTTATGACCTCTGGTTCAGATCCTGAGAACTCGCCTGGCTTCTGGGGCTCCATGATCTTCCCCCATGTCCCCATCCCTCCTAAGAGGTCGGATGTCAATACCAACGGCTGAGATAAAGTTTATTCATATTTAACCCTATTTGGCCCGGGGGGGGAGGGGGGGGTCGATTCGACCCACAGCAAATTAAAACTGTTGTAACTTACCGACCGCTTGAGATAAATAATTGAAATTTTTTGACTTTTCCTAAAATTTATCTGGCTTTTGGTTGGTTATAAACTGACAAAGATATTCTTTGTAGTTTTGACTTAAACATAGCAATTTCGAAACCCACTCGGGCAAATTTCTTCATCGATTGCTTTTGTATAATAAAGAAAAAAAGGAGAATGAGCGCACACGCAAAACCGTGACGAGCTACGTAAACCACACAACTTGTTTGAAGTGACGCACTGACTGTAAAGCTGTACAGTTTCTCAGAAATCTTTTTTCTGAGAAACATTTTCGCTGTGAATAGCAACTCTTAATTTGACAAGCCAAAAGCATCAAAGTGTTTTCAGACACACGGCTATTTTGTAACTTTTAGTTAAATAAATAATACCTTCTTGACGCTAGGCCTTAATTTATCGATAAAGTAATTCTTATGACATTGGGAATGCAGCCACTACATTTTAGTTCTATGTTTGAAATGTTCAAATTGCTCGTTTCCACTAACATTTAAATATGCTACCGGTGTATAAGATAGTGATGATTATATAATATTTAACGAATAATTTTCTTCTTTCAGACATATAAATGTCGCAAACAAAAGTAATAAAAATAGCACCTGTCAATGCATGACCTGAAGAAGCGTTAAGTAAAATTTTAAATGAAGTATCTGACGAAGAAAACGACGACATTGAAAACACAGCCTCTTTAGCTTCCGGTGACTATAAAATTGTAAGAACCGTATAAATATCACATGACGCCTCCAGAGGGAAACAAAACTGCCGTATTGGTGTTATTATGGGGGAGAGGATAAAAAATAGGCTACGTAGGCGTATTGTTGCAGCACAAACTTGATAATAAAACAAATTAAAGTTTACAATCGTTTGATATAACAGGCTTTTTGTAGCAAATCCAAAACTTAAGTTTGCTTGAGGACTTTTTTCATATCACTCGTCATATACACACGCAGACTTGGACAACAAAAGATGCGTAATTCTAGTTGGCTGATTCAGTGAATTGCAGCCAAAAGTCGCTAAGTCTAATCTAATTTGAAAAACTAAGTCTCTAATTCTAATCTAATTTGAAAAATTCCTAATTCCAATTCTAATCTCATTTCGAAAAAGTTCCTGACCGAAGAGTCGGGTGTGAAAAATAAAAACATCTTTTATGTTAGGGATCAGAACCACCTTCGGAAGTATTAGCAATGATTGGAATGATTTACATGCGAGGCTTACTAGGACAAGCACATCAAAGCACTAATGCGATGTTCCATGAAATATTTGGCAATCCAGTTTTTAGTGCAGCTAAGTCAAGGAATAGATTTAAATTTTTGATTGCCCACATTATACGTGATGATCATACAACGCGTCCTACTCCTTAGCAATACGATAGATTTGCAGCTTTTCGTAAAATTTTTAAAGAATTTAACAAAAACTGTGGGAAATTTCTAGTTCCTAATGATTATTTGTCGCTGGATGATACTCTTTGTCCTACGAGAACGCAAATCAGTTTCAAACAATTTAATCCGAGCAAACCAGCCAAGTATGGAATGCTGTATAAATCAATCAACTGTAAACATTGCACCTAATTGGCAAAGCAGCATACTAGGTGCAGCATTAGGTGCAAGGTTTACAATTTTCATATCTTCGCCTACAAAAATCAATCAATGCTTTTCGCTATCCATTTACCTTTTCAACTGCTGTGTATTCTGCTAAGCCAAAAGCAGAGCCGGGATCTTACTACACTCCTGGGACGTCACAAACAGTAAAATACCTAATTCAAAGTTTGGAATGCCATACAAATTTAGTGGCAAGAAACATATTATATGACAGATTGTATACTTCAATACCAACGGCGCAGTAGCTGCTTGACAGCAGAAAAACTTCAGTAGGAACTTTACAATTAAATAGAAAAGCAATTCCAGTCGAAATTAGAGAAATCAAAGATCGAGATTTATTGGGAAAAGGAATAACGTCATATTAAATCTGCACTCGTATGTAGTAAAAACAAAAAGTTTAGGAAAGCGAAATGCTTTGTTATTGTGAACAGTACCACCGCTTCTTGCAACTACAAAAGATGACAACAAAAGTAAGCTCGCTCTTTACAAGCTATACGACTTTTCAAAAGGCGAAACAGACATCATTGACCAAAAAATGGGGTTCTACAGTTGTTCATCAAAATCAAAGCGCTGGACTATGAATGCATTTTGATACGTTTTGAACACATGTCGAGTGAACGCCAGCACGATATATGCAATGAACAATCATCTGTAGCCTCAAAACATAAAATCTGTAGATTTCGGACTTAAACTAGCTATGTCTTTGGTTCGCCCACATATAGCACAACCAACTTTAATTGGTATAAATTCTTCTGTAGTTCGCAAAATTGAGATAGTACTGGAGAAAATAATATCCTCCAAACATGTAAAAACATCAAGTGGCTTTTTTTCCTCATCAAAGTCAAAAACGAAGGCGATGCGATGCATGTATCAGTAAGATTAAAGGAGAAGGAGCAAAAGAAAAGAAAAACAAAATTTCTAAGCAATTGAGCCAGTGCCAAAAATGCGCAAAGCCTTTGTGTAATAAGCATCTTATTCGCATTTGTGGTTCTTGCTTGCAAGACTAAACTGATGTAAGACTTACACTTAAGGATAAAATTGCATTGCCTTAGTTGTTTTTGAAGCATACGAGCGTATTGCTGCTTTGTCGATGATATATGTATTGTTGATATTACCCGTAAATTTAAGGTAGTGTTCCCGTATTTTCATATTAGACGATAAATTATAAGCAGAAACAGCATGGCGTATGATTGCAATACGACAGCTAGTCCAGAAATAGCCTATTTTGTTTCACATTTGTAATATATTCTGTTAATTGCAAGTGATTTTTTAAATAATAGCTCTAAATTCACTGACGCCTCAAAGCACTAGTAAAGAAGATAAAGCTCAAATTGGTGACATTATAATTAATCCTGATTGAATATAAAAACTGTAGGGACCGTTTAAATATCATATGACACCTCCAGAAGGAAACAAAACTGCCGTATTGGTGTTATGGTGGGAGGGATAAAAGATAGGCTACATAGACCTATCGTTGTAGGACAAACTTGCTATTAAAAAGAATCAAAGTTTACAATCGTTTGACACAGGTTTTTGTAGCAAATTCAAAACTTTGAACTCAAGCTTGCTTGAGTACTTTTTTCATTCAATTTGTCACATACGCAGACTTGGACAACTGATTAATTCTAGCTGGCTAATTCGGTGAATTACAGCAAAAAGACGCTAATTGTAATCTAATTTGAAAAAACTAAAAGTCTCTTATTCTAGTGTAATTTGAAAAATCCCTAATTCCAATTATAATCTAATTTCGGAAAAGTTCCTGACCGAAGAGTCGAATCTGAAAAATGACCAAGACCTTTTTTTATTAGGGATCACCTGGATTTTCGAAAAGTTAGGCCGAAAATCAAGATGGAAATTAGGTAATCTCTAAAAAGAAAAAAGGTCTTCACAATAATTTGGTGGCAAAAATGAAAGAGTCTTAGAATTGTCGCAAATACAAAGTGGTTTTGCGAAAATGTTCAAATGGCATCAAAATTTGCTGGGTAGTGAAAATTTCAAACTAATTTTAGAAAAACTGGAAAGCTCTAATTCCAATTCTACTTTAATTTGTGGTAATCAGAAATGCTTTAATTTTATTTTACTTTAATTTGAGAAAAGCATTAATGCTCTAATTCTAAGTGTTAACTAATTTAAAAATGCTAAAAAAATTCTAATCGTCCAAGTCTGCACACAAGGATGGAGAGGCTTACAAAAACGTCGTATTGCGTCGCATAAGGTAGAAAAAAGAATAAACGAGTCATATGATTCGTGAGTATTCCTTAATTTGAATTAGATTTATGTTTTGATCAATAAAAATATTTATCCGTGATGAACAAGCATAGCTTGCATAATGAAAAGAGTAATAATTTCATAAAGCTAAGAAATTTTTGTCGTTGAAATGCAATTTTACAGCCTGTTTCACATTTACTAACAATCAATTCAAATTACAAAAATCTATCTAGAGAGTAGACACTTGGTCTAGTCCAGGGGTGCCCACACTTTTCCAGCCTGAGAGCTACTTATGACATGACCAAGTTAAAGAGATCTACCACCTACTAAAAATGCAAAACATATTATTAATAAATGGTAATTGTTCAGTACGTGATGACCTTTTTTTTTTTGGAGAACGCCACCAATTTGATTGGTATTTGCCAAGTGAAGCCGGGTTGTGATGTCTAACAGTTGTGACGAAGTTTTGTAATGTGCATCATTTCAGAGGCGCTGGGCTATATGGTGAGCCTGCTGTTATTTGTAGTATTGAAAGTGCGCCCAGACTGTATAAAGTTTGAGAACTGCTGCCTTACTCTCATGCCTTGCACTTTATGGAATCAGCCAGTGATGCATAGTCCGGATACTTTTTTAAATATTCTTTCAAATTTAATTTTTTTAAATGCCTTGCGATCTACCCACGATGCCTTCGCGATCGACGCAATGGGCATCTCTGGTCTAGTCCAACACAAGAAATGTTATACAAACATCACGGCTGGTAAATTCCTCATAAAAGGCAAAATGGGAAATTGATGATGAAGTGTTGAACTTTTTACCTGGTAGCTGACAATGATAAACTGCGCTTAGCCGATCGCACAACCACAACGTCGAAGAGTAAACACGACGAAAAAAGAAAATTCGCCGGCCGTTTCTTTATTTTAAATTATAGTCAAAAATCTAAAATCTAATGCTGTGCATTTAATTTGCAATAACTAGAACGCTATTAATCTGATCATAACGAAAAGTGTATAATTAAATTAAAAAATAAATTCTTCATCTATCTGAGCAAACACGGAATCTCTAGTGTGAGCAGTTTAAAAGTTATTAGCTGCCAAAGTGCTCGGGTCGAATCGACCCCCCCCCCCGGACTTAGAAAGCAAAAAAAAGCCCGGCCTTAATAGGGTTAAATAATAATGGTAAAATAGAAAAGGATATCTAATCTAAATGCAGTTGACTCCTTTCATGCAGTAAACGTGTTTGCGTTAGCCATCTGACAAAATACTAGTCAGAAAAGGTACCTGCGTAAGTTCTGTTTTGTAGATGTACATATCATCCGTTGGTCAAAATGTTTCTGCTAAAGTGCTTAAATTGACCAATTCTGCGTTTACTGCAGTTTGGCTGAAATTTAACTCAGATGCTTTAGAGCTCAGCTATTCAATTTATAATTGATGGAACTAAATCACAAAATTTAATGATGCAAACGCGCGCCAACATGCCAATCATCACTTTTTATAAACTTATTGTGATATGCATGCGTCTGAATTAATATGCTTTTGCACCCTGTCAAATCAAACAATTATGTTGACAATGGTAATAGAGTTACCAAAACGTGAAGACATGTCTTTGAGTGGTATTGAATTGTCGTTTTCACTGTGAAAATATTACAGTGGCATGACTTAATTCAACAAAGTTACAATGGCTTGAAGTTGTTGCTTTTGTTTTTAACAGCGTCGCTCACTAGACGTACAAAAAACCTCCCACGCAATAAGGTAAAATGATTTGGAATTGGATGAATTTGAATGCTTAAAAATGGAAATAAATGATACTTCCTTGAACTCGATTGTTAAAAGCGTGTCTTTTGTTTTAAAATGTGGCGCTTCAATGGTAGCGATCTTTGCCACTTTAAATCAAGGAGGGCGCCCTGTTGTATTCATGTCCAGATCATATCAAAAGAACGAGCTTCGACATCCCAAAGTAGAAAAAATCATAAAAGATGATAAAAACTGGAGTCCATTTTTTGTCGCCAACATTTTTCTCTTATCACCGATTAGCGATCTGTTGCGTTTGTGTTGGATGATCACAGGAGTAAGATAAGAAAAAATAAAAAATTGATATAATCAGCTCGAATTGATTTGTAAGCTATTTAATTCAATAGTGACCACGAAAAGACGAATCAGCCTCCCAGTCACTTACAAGAGCTTTTTGTGCCTCTGCAACAAAATAAAATTTAGTAGACCTTTGTGCAACTTTGTGAAACCTTTAAGATAGAAAACTTCGTTACGATGTTTCGGCTAAATGTTCGCCCTTTTCCACTAAAGAATTTTGTAGTGTTTGGTTCTCTTATCGCATCAGTCTAAAACTAAAACCAACCGTTTACTAACTCATATGTGGACAACTAACCAAAGAAACTCAACTCTTAGAAAGTATTAGTATCTAACTTAATTGGCCAATGTCGATCCAAAACAAATATCTTTTGATACTACTGTAATAAAGATGTACTCTAGATTTCTTTTTGCCTGTGCTTGTCCCAATTTGCATTTATGAACTGTTATCTATTGATTAAATAAACGTTTTGCATTGTGCGGCGTTCCAAATGACATTTATTCTGATAACGACTAATGTTCAATGACAAGTTGCTTAAAGGAATTTCTTCTCAAACGCAGCATTGCTTCCAACAAATCTACACCGCACCACCCGATGGGAAATGCTAGAGTCGAAAGGTTCGTGAGTGCGATTAAGAAATTAATTTGTCTTTTTCTCAAAACTAATGCGATTCGGATATGTTGGGAGAAAAAAGTGCTTCCTGATGTTCTACACTCGATTCGCTCACTTTTGAATACAAGAATCAATACAACTCCTCAATATCTTTTCTGTGATCAATAATTTGGCGTTGTTCCTGAGGAAAATAAATTCCTGCCTGTTTACCTCAATCAGAACCGATAGCTACAAAAGTCTGTCTAAAATACAAAGATGAGAATCTTGTGGAATAAGTTCAACAAGATTGTCAAAAGCGAAACCCATGCATGAATCCGATTTATTTGCTTTTTAGATGGAAAGTAAGGTTTTATATGGAAAGTAATGTTTCCGCTTGTAATTCCGCTCCATGCTCGATGGAATATACAACGACATGACAATTTGAATTGAGTAACATAAAATCAATCACAAATATTGCCCACGATAAAAAAAGTTGAAGCGATATCTATAACCATCATCAGCCTTCATTAGATGTAATGAGCAATCACCTTATTCTGCCGTTCAATAATGCCCCTTAACTGCAAAAATTAACTATGTCCACTCGTAATGTGCTCCGATCAGATGTGGTGATCGGGTTTTGCATTTGGTATAGGAGTTTGTCGTAATTATAAATTTACAACAGAGCAAGCTTTCTCCACTTATCCCTTTGAGGGATAATGTAACACATATGTTACATAATTATTAATTGTTATATCATTATGACGTGACAATCATTTTTCTGAAATTCATTATAATTTTGCTGTTACCAAACAATTGAGGAATTGTCTCAAATTTTATGAATTAGAATCTTATGATTCTTAAAGTCTTATATGTAATTAATTTGTGCTGAAAGAACGTAAACGCCAAAAAATCTTACTCAACTGTGCAGCAGCTTATTTTGCTGTAAACGTTAAACTGAATAGTGCTTTTAGTTACGTATTAAGTTCCAGTCAGCTTCGTTTAATTAAACTGTTTTCATTTGCAGTAGATGTTGTTTATAAAAAATCATTATAACATTGGCTAAAGCCAAATGCTATATGTGCAAAATATATTGTTGGCATCATCACATGAAGCTTGAAACTTGGCTCATGTAGATCATAAGCCTGAAATATCAAAACACAGCCCCATAAGGATGACAAACGAGTAAAATCAAAATAGGCTCAATATGTCACAAAGTCTTATTCAAAAATAATATAAATACTTATGGAAAAAAGATCTGATTCTAAAGTTTGTAAGTTTTCTTTAATTCGAAGTACAAGCTTATTAAAGTTTTGTACGATTTAGTTAACCGAAATTCATGGTCAATACTTTGCATGCAATTATGTTTTTTAACAAAATTAAGGCAACGAATACATGATTCAGATTAAACCTTATGAAAATGAAAACGGCTATTTTTTGGGTTTCTTCGTGTCTAAGACAAAAGCTTAAATATATTGTTCTGTGAAATTAATTTTTAGAGAAAACATCAAACAATCAAAAAATATTTGGCTGAAAATGCTGTGTGAGCAAAAAGCAGAAATCGTTAGTGAACAGATCCTTTCACCAAAAATTGGTACAGTGTAATAAAATTTTTCAAAATTCTTTGTTTTTTTTATTAAGCAGCACTTAAGTTCAGTGGTTTTCAACTTTTTTCAGGCCGCAACCCCTTTAAGAAATTCTCTGTTACTACACAAGCCTCTTCCAAAAATTTCCATTTAGGCGTATTTAATGTATTTTTGTGTAGGCACAATAGCAAAAAAGATGACCAAAATTGACATATGAAACCACTCTGCTCAATAAAGACCCTTTTATTAAACTCATGCGCAAGGCTGCGTCTGTGATAAGCTTGTTGATGCGTGGCCATGTTTTTGCTTAGATCTGGCTCTACTGTTAGTTTGTTCCTGGCCTTGTTCTTTATTTCCAGTGATGCTGAAAAGCCAGCCTCACACAGTCAGGTCGACATAAAATGCGTCAGTAATGAAATGGCTGCTCTTGCAACACTGGGATATGAGGGTACCTTGGCTGACCATCAGGCAAAAAAGTCTTCTCTTTGAAAGCATCTTCCATATTTGAGTCCTTTTTTGGGATATAAGTTCCTCTTGAGTTATATTATCTCTGTCGAACATGCTGACAACGTTTTCGTCTGTAGCTAGATACGAATATTTAACGAAGGCCACATCATCTCTAGTTTTGTCAAGGAAATACTTGGCAAACTCAAAGCGAAGAGATTGCAGGTTGTCGATAATTTTTGATTTGACGTTGTCATCAAGCCGCATATCCTCGGTGTGTTCAAGAAACTTATTCAGTGTATGAAACATTCCAGTTCTGCCCTTTGACATCTTTTTTTCTTGGAGTTCAAGTTCCGCTTGAAATGGTGAGGGTACATCGATGAAATTGATGATTGTTTTGTCACGACCTTGCAAGGAAAGGTTTCACTTATTCAGCCCGCCAAAAATGTCAACAAGGTAGGCCAGTGATACCACATTATCTTGCAAACATTTTGCCAGCACTTCTTTGTTTTGCTGTACAAAAAAATCTCTCAGCTTGATCCGCCATGCAAAACTCGCTTAAGCCCTTAGAAAACCATCGCATCTCAATGTGGTAGAGAAGATTATAGTGATCTGCATCCATCTATTTACATAAACGTCGAAACAAGCAAGTGTTGGTGCACTAGACCCTGGTCTGCTTACGAGCTTTATAACGTGCTTTGTCATCTTCATCAACTTAGGTCCCCATGCCTTTGAAGCCAGGGTCTTACAGAGTATCATACAATACATGAACGTACAATCGGGGCTACTTTTTCATCATATACTTCAAAGCCTGAGCTATGGCTTATCATTGTTGGAGTACCATCTGTACAAAGTCCGCACAAGGGCTCCCACTTGATACCGTTTGCCTTGAAAAAGTATGGAACTTGAAAAAGAAACGCAGATGGAACGATAATTACACTGCTTTTGCAGTTATGGGTTTTATCGCACAAAAAAGAGGTCTTGAACCCTTATCCTTCAGCGTGGTCTGTTTTGCTCAGCTGTCTTTGGTAATATAGAATTGGAACAAAAGTCTTGTCCGATAGAAAATAATATTTATTTAACTAATAAAAACAACATATACATTGAGAAATGTAAGCAAAACATCATTCGTCCGAGGTACGAAATGCAAATTAAAACAGCTGTCAAACGCTGTTACTTTGCAGTTGAACCATGCATTGTCTACACCACCAGGAAACTTCTGTCTGTAGCCAAAAAGGATGTACTACCCGCTTTTTATCAAAGCAACATTGCTTACCAATTTTTGTGCCACTGCGATAGTCGGCACGTGGGTCGTACTTCTCAAAGACTACAACAGAGGATCAAGCAGCATGTGCCCAAAACCATTCTCCAGGAGCATATTTCTCAGGACCAAAGCACAATGGCCCGCTCTTGCAAGCCAATCAGAAGCTTTAAAGCTGAAACCCCCATTTCGGCTATTGGACAACATCTTTTACAAAACCCTACATGCGCGCGTGAATATAATGATAACAAATTTTAAATGATTACAATCTAAAACAATTATTGAAACAAATATTTAAACAAAGCATTTAATAATGCATTTAAAATAAACATTTTTTCACAGCGATGTTTTGCATATATTTCTCAATGCATATGTTGTTTTTATTTGTTAAATAAATATTATTTTCTATCGGACACGACTTTCGTTCCAATTCTAGTAACCTGACTCCAGGTCATCTTTAAAAACATTTGAAGTTACAGCATCCTAGTCATCAAAATAAATCAAGGGGGTTCTTTGAGTCATGTCTGCAAAATCATTTAAAGCAGCTATCTTCAACAAGCTTGAGAATAATATGGAAAAAGAAAGGAATAATGAATTGGTTCTTCCTTCTCTTCAAATGGCTCACGTCATAATGGAAAAAAGCGTCCATATACAGTGTTGAAATCTGTAATTCTTCAGTGTCTTAAAATTGCAACTGACACTCTGCACGGAGGGGAAAAAGCTATCGCAAAAGTAAAGCAAATTCCTTTATCCGATAGTACAGCGAAACGAAGATGTGACCGTATTTCAGAAGATTGGCTGAATCAACTGCTTAACAAGTTGAAGAAAGCTCATTCTTATGGTATACAACTCCATCAAACTACAGAAATTTCAGATGAGGTGCAACTGATTGTGTATTGCAGGTTTGCCAATGAGGAAGCAAAAACCATTGTAACACTTCCTGTGCTGCCTAAAACTTAGTGTTGGCGCAACTGCTCAAGCTATTTTTGACAGACTGAATCAATTTTTTGAGGAGCGTGGTCTGGATTGCACAAAATGTAAATCAGTCCCTACTGATGAAGCAGCAGCCATGCAAAGTTCTAAAAATGAAGTTTTTTGAAAAATCAAAAACGTCTCACATGATGGTGTCTCGAATCATTGCATGGTCCATCGAGAAGCACTTGTATTTAAAAAATTGAAATACGGAACCAACCAGCATTGTGATCTTGCAGCTGTTGTTGACGATTTTATAAAAATTGTGAATTTTGTTCGCATACATAAAAACATGGAATGTTTTTAGAACTGTGCAAAGATATGGACGCAGACGCAATGAGGTTGCTGTATCATGCTGAGGTACTCTGGCTATCCAGAGGAAAGGTTTTAAATCACGTGTTTTGATTGGGGCAAGAGTTATGTGTTTTTCTTGTTCAGCATAAACATCCAATGGCCATCAATTTTAAAGATAAGTTTTGACTTGCAAAATTGTCCCATTTGTGTTCCATATTTTAAAGAATAAATCAGTTAAATTTTTCGCTGCAAGGAAAGCGATCTGATGTGTTTCAAGCACGACAGTAAGATCGAAGCCGTCAAACAAAAGTTGAAGTTGTGGCAAAGGAAAGTATCAATTTGCGACTTTTCAGATTTTGAATCGTTAAATAATTTCATGCAGACTTGTAAGGGGAAATCGAAACTACAAACCTTGTATCAACTATAGCATCAACTGAGCATGAGCATCTCGAAGTACTACAACAAAACTTTGGAATCTATTTCCCAGAAGACAACTACGTGAGTCTGAATTCTCTACTGTGGATTGTGCAACCATTCACAAACAAAGACTTTGACTTGGACTAGCTAACCAATTAACTTATTGAACTACGATCTGATTTGGTTGAAATAGTGGAATTTAAAACTTTTACAAACTACACTAATTTTTGGGTATCGCTTCTCAGCAATCTCAACTCTCGCTCAAAAAGCGATTTTCATCCTTTTTCGCATGCCTTCAACATACCATTGCAAGCAAGGGTTTTCTTTTCTTGTTGAAATTAAATCTAAAAAAAGAAAAATTAAAGATGTTGATACTCTTATGAGAGGGGCATTGGAAACACAGTTAATGCCACGTTTTTCACAACTGGCTGATAAAATTCAGCACCAACAATCTCATTAAATGTACTTTATTTGCTTTTGTTTTTATGCTGACATTGTGCATGACTTTTCCATCACAACGTAATCTTTTATAAGCCTACAACTACTACAGTGTTGGATTTGAATGCATGACTTAGAAAAAGGGCTAACAGGTTGTCAAACTAAGTTAAAAGGGCGTGCAGTTGTAAAAACGGTTGACAAACACTGCTCTAAAGCTTAGGAGATATCTTTTTGAGATCGCTTCACTCAATTTGGCTTATGCTCAAAAAGTGTTAACCCTATTTGGCCGGGGGGGGGGGGGGGTCGATTCGACCCACAGCAAATTAAAACTGTTGTAACTTACCGACTGCTTGAGATAAATGTTTGAAAATTTTTTGACTTTTCCTAAAATTTATCTGGCTTTTGGTTGGTTATAAACTGACAAAGATATTCACTGTAGTTTTGACTTAAACATAGCAATTTCAAAACCCACTCGGGCAAATTTCTTCATCGATTGCTTTTGTATAATAAAGAAAAAAAGGAAAATGAGCGCACGCGCAAAACCGTGACGAGCCACGTAAACCACACAACTTGTTTGAAGTGAAGCACCGACTGTAAAACTGTACCGTTTCTCAGAAATCTTTTTTCTCAAAACCTTTTCGCAGTGAATAGCAACTCTTAATTTGACAAGCCAAAAACATCAAAGTGTTTTCAGATACACGGCCATTTTGTAACTTTTAGTTAAATGAATAATACCTTCTTGATGCTAGACCATAACCTACCGATAAAGTAATGTAAGAAAAATTTCGTAATTTTGATACTTGACAAATGCAACAAAGCAAAAAGAATTGTTTTCAAGCGCAAAGCCAGAAAATAAATTTGGTGGCGTGATAATATAGTTTACGCTTTTCATAATGATTTGTAATGTTGTTACCAGTTAGAATTGGGGATTGGTTGGTGGGAGAGCAACGAGCGCACTTGCAATTTTTATTGGATGGAAAATATGCAGTGGTAGACTAAGGGACGCAGGGGCGACAGTTGGCAAAATTTAATTTAGGAGGTTTATAAAACTTGATTTCCGTTGCTTTACGAGTAAGCTGTTAGTAATTAATTGAATACCGAATTTTTATCAGCAAATACAAATCCAAAACGCAAGAAGCCAATCGTGAATCACAAAATTTAATTTTTTTTAAGGGGAGAAGGAACTGTGAAATATCTCCTGAGTTTGTGACCAACACCAAAATATTTTTCTGTTGACCGCGTGACAAAAGCAATGTGTTTGTATTCTACATCTACACATTTCCAACAGCAAATGAAGATTTTTTTCCGTGTTCTTTTATCCACTTTTATAAAGACGCCTCTGGTAAAAGCATTACGTTTCCTGCTGCATGGCCGAGCAGAACGGCATTTGCAATGAAGTTGACGTTTAAAGTTCAAACTACAGCTTGCGTCAACTGTCACAACATTATAAGATTGAATGTTGACTCAAATATCGTGTTGTCATTTCCATTCTTCTAAACCAGAGATGTGCAAACTTTTTAGTTGGAGGGTAGCATTTACCATTCAAGAGTTAGCCGAGAGCCGCATCGACCATTCAAGAATTCGCCGAGGGCCAATGCGTAAAATCTGGTAATGGCTGTATGCAATGCAAGAGCTTGCAATAGCTTAAAATCTTGCAATAACTTCTTGTAAAGACGTATTACAGGGCTTTGATAATGATGGCGTTCAAAAACAAAGATCATCACTCTTTATTTGGACGGAAAATGCGTGAGTTCAAACTAAGAATTGCGTAGCGGCTCTTTCAATGGTGGCTTCTATCGTTTTTGGCTCTTCAATACGGCAAGTGCGGCCAACCCTTTCTTATTAAATTGAATTCATGGAAGTTTGTATAAGTTTGGAGGGCCGCACAAAATGCTCTGGCGGGTTATTATGGGGTAGTATTGGTGTTATTATGGGGGAGAGGATAAAAAATAGGCTACGTAGGTCTATTGTTGTAGCACAAACTTGATAATAAAACAAATTAAAGTTTACAATCGTTTGATATAACAGGCTTTTTGTAGCAAATCCAAAACTTAAGTTTGCTTGAGGACTTTTTTCATATGATTCGTCACATTCACACGCAGACTTGGACAACAAAATATGTGTAATTCTAGTTGGCTGATTCGGTGAATTGCAGCCAAAAGTCGCTAATTCTAATCTAATTTGAAAAATTCCTAATTCCAATTCTAATCTCATTTCGAAAAAGTTCCTGACCGAAGAGTCGGGTGTGAAAAATAAAAACATCTTTTATGTTAGGGATCAGAACCACCTTCGAAAGTATTGGCACTAATTGGAATGATTTACATGCGAGGCTTACTAGGACAAGCACATCAAAGCACTAATGCGATGTTCCATGAAATATTTGGCAATCCAGTTTTTAGTGCAGCTTAGTCAAGGAATAGATTTAAATTTTTGATTGCCCACATTATACGTGATGATCATACAACGCGTCCTACTCCTTAGCAATACGATAGATTTGCAGCTTTTCGCAAAATTTTTGAAGAATTTAACAAAAACTGTGGGAAATTTCTAGTTCCTAATGATTATTTGTCGCTGGATGATACTTTTTATCCTACAAGAACACAAATCAGTTTCAAACAATTTAATCCGAGCAAACCAGCCAAGTATGGAATGCTGTATAAATCAATCAATGCTTTTCGCTATCCATTTGCCTTTTCAACTATTGTGTATTCTGATAAGCCAAAAGCAGAGCCGACATCTTACTACACTCCTGGGATGTCACAAACAGTAAAATATCTAATTCAAAATTTGGAATGCCACACAAATTTAGTGGCAAGAAGCATATTATATGACAGATTGTATACTTCAATACCAATGGCGCTGTGGCTGCTTGACCGCGGAAAAACTTCAGTAGGAACTTTACAATCAAATAGAAAAACAATTCCAGCCGAAATTAGAGAAATCAAAGACCGAGAAACAAACTCATACGAGATTTATTGGGAAAAGGAATAACGTCATATTAAATCTGCACTCGTATGTGGTAAAAACAAAAATTGAACAGTGCCACCGCTACTTGCAACTACAAAAGATGACAACAAAAGCAAGCCCGCTATTTACAAACTATACGACTTTTCAAAAGGCGAAACAGACATCATTGACCAAAAAATTGGGGTTCTACAGTTGTACATCAAAATCAAAGCGCTGGACTATGAATGCATTTTGATACGTTTTGAACACATGTCGAGTGAACGCCAGCACGATATATGCAATGAACAACGATCTGTAGCCTCGAAACATAAAATCTGTAGATTTCGGATTTAATCTAGCTATGCTTTGATTCACCCACATATAGCACAACCAACTTTAATTGGTATAAAGTCTTCTGTGGTTCGCAAAATTGAGATAGTGCTGGGGAAAAAATATCCTCCAAAATATAAAAACGTTAAGTGGCTTTTTTTCCTCATCAAAGTCAAAAACAAAGGCGATACGATGCATGTATCAGTAAGACTAAAGGAAAACGATCAAAAGAAAAGAAAAACAAAATTTCTAAGCAATTGAGCCAGGGCCAAAAATGCGCAAAGCCTTTGTGCAATAAGCGTCTTATTCGCATTTGAGATTTCTCCTTGCAAGATTAAAATGTTGTTAGGCTTACACTTACGGATAAAATTGCACTGCCGTAGTTGTTTTTGAAGCATACAAGCGTATTGCTGCTTTTGACGATGATATATGTATTATTGATATTACCCGTAAATTTAATGTAGTGTTCCCGTATTTTCATATTAGACGATAAATTATAAGCAGAAACAGCATGACTGCCTACTAGCTAATCCAGAAATAACCTATTTTGTTTCACATTTGTAATGTATTCTGTTAATTGCAAGAGATTTTTTAATTAATAGCTCTAAATTCAGTAACGCCTCAAAGCACAAGTTACGATGATAAAGCTCAAATTGGTGACATTATAATTGATCCCAGTGGGATATAAAATTGTAAGGACCGTATAAATATCATATAACGCCTCCAGAAGGAAACAAAGCTGCCATATTGGTGTTATCATAGTGAGAGGGATAAAAGATAGGCTACATAGACATATCGTTTTTAGGACAAACTTGCTACTAAAAAGAATCGAAGTTTACAATCATTCGATGTCACAGGTTTTTGTAGCAAATCCAAAACTTAAGTTTGCTTGAGCACTTTTTTATGCAACTCGTTACATACGCAGACTTGGACAACTGATTAATTCTAGGTGGTTAATTCGGTAAATTATAGCAAAAAGTCGCTAATTCTGATTTGAAAAAAACTAAAGGTCTCTTATTGTAGTGTAATATAAAAAATCCCTAATTTCCATTCTAATCTAATTTTAGAAAAGTTCCTGAACGAAGAGTCGAATCTGAAAAATGACAAGAACTTTTTTTATTATTTGCGAAAAGTTTGGCCGAAAATCAAAATCGAAATTAGGTGATCTCCAAAAAGAAAAAAGGTCTTCACAATGATTTGATGGCAAAAATGAAAAAGTCTTAGAATTGTCGCAAATACAAAGTGGTTTTGCGAAAATGTTTAAATGGCATCAAAATTCGCTTGGTAATTAAAATTTCAAACTAATTTCAGAAAAACTGGAAAGCTCTAATTCTAAATCAGATTCCACTTAATTTGTGATAATCAGAAAAGCTCTCATTTTATTCTACCCTAATTTGAGAAAAACATTAATGCTCTATATCTAAGTTTAATCTAATTTGAAAATGCTAAAAAAAATTTAATCGTCTAAGTCTGCATACAAGGATGGGAGGGGCTTACAAAAACGTCGTATTGCGTCGCATTAGGGAGAGGAAAGAATAAAAGAGCCATATGATTTGTAAGCATTCCTTAATTTAAATGAGATTTATGTCTTGATCAATAAAAATATTTATGCTTGATGAGCAAGCATAGCTTGCATCTTTTGTCTAAATGAAAAAAGTAATAATTTCATAAAGCTATGAAATTTTTGTCGTTGAAATGCTATTTCACACCCTGTTTCACATTTACAAACAGTCAATTCAAATCACAAAAATCTAGCTGGAGATATGGCATATGGGAAGTAGTCCAACATAAGAAATGTTATACAAACATCACGGCTGGTAACTTTCTGGTAAAAAGCAAAATGGAAAATTGATGACAAGTTGTTGAACTTTTTACCTGGTAGCTGACATTGATAAATTTCGCTTAGACGATCGCACAACCACAACGTCGAAGAGTAAACACTACGAAAAAAGAAAATTCGCCTGCCGTTTCTTTATTTTAAATTCAGTCGAAAATCGAAAATTTAATGCTGTGCATTTAATTTGCAATAACTTGAACGCTATTAATCTGATCATAACCAAAACTATATAATTAGATTGAAAAATAAATTCTGCATCTATCTGAGCAAAAACGGAATCGCTATTGTGATCGGTTCAAAAGTTATTAGCTGCCAAAGTGTCGGGTCGAATCGACCCTTCCCCCCGGACATAGAAAGCAAAAAAATGCCCGGCCTTAATAGGGTTAAGCATTTGTCTTTGTAGTCATTATGTTTCGATTCTAAATACCTTTTGAGTTTTGTTGGTTTCATGGGTTTATCCAAACAAACTTGCATGCACGGTACACACTGTCGTTTTTCAATGCCATCAGAGACAATACGGACAAATCCATACTTCAGAAATAATTCTGAATTGCTCCGCTTTTTTGCAACAACGTCGTGAAGTTCCATCAATTTTACTTTTTAAATTTCAAGCAAGTGGTAACATGAGCGTAAAGCTGCTAAACTGGTTGGATTTATACTAAGGCGTCGATACCAAGCTAGCAGGTACCTGTAGGTATTATGATGCAATAAGAGGCCATTCAATATCATATAACGTTATTTTAGTTAATTTTTGATCCTCGATCTCTCGCCGATATCACAAATTAGGTTTATCCTTTCATTCTTATAGCCTAGCGCTTCTCTAACTGAGTTCGCTTTTTTACAATTACTAAACTAGAATCTGATTTTTAGCAAAAGGAAAGTCTAAACTAGCTAGCTCTTACAGCTTTCTAGCACTAATCCCTTAACTTGCCGCATTATGGCCACACACTTAACTAATATTTCACAACACAGCTACAAAAAAGCTTTCTTGAAATTATTCCATCTTTATATTTAACAGTCTTTCGATAGGCAATTGGGATCAAGTGCAAAAACTTCCCCATGTGGGGAAATTTTTGCATTTGATCCCAGCGGGCTTATATTGCATCCCCAGGTCTCTATCCCCCACCCTGTACACTCCCTTCCAGTGTACACTGCCCCGTATATTTACATACCGGGCCTGCCCCTCCAGTGTACACTGCCTTTTTTTTAATGCCCTGCCAGCTGAAATTCGAACCTGCAACCATGGTATTCTGGGGAAAATTTTGCACTTGTTTTTGTCTTGGGGAAAACTTTACACTTGTTCCGGCAATTTTGTTGCGTTTTTATCTGTAGCAGTATGTTGCCTATCAACTTTTTTTGTTATGATGCTTGTGCATTTTACTTCTTTATTGCTGGTCAAAAGCTCTCGGGACCCCCAGAGAAAAGACAAACGACGGGTGATCCATGGGGGTTGCTAGCCCCAGGTTAAAAACCACGATGCTAATTTAATTTACTTGAAAATGAGTTTAGATTGTGCTAAATTTAATCAAACTTAGATCATAATTGTGCATTATATATTGTATATTTAAACAATTTTACCTACCTTTTTTTGTGACACCAACCTCAATGTTGTCTCATGATGTTATTTGCATTTTCATGCAACATTTGCAACGTAAGAAATACAAATCATCTTTGCCAATTAGTAAATAGGATATTGGATAATGCTGGCCCAACATGGTGAAAATAAAAAACCTCCTCTTATAATGTTTTTTGGCCAAATGTCGTGAAAACTATAGAAAACTGAAGTGCCATTTTATTTTGTTTGTTTTTGTAAATGATATTAGTATAGTTATCTTTAAACAACAAACAAAAGTGTGCATTTTTTTGCGTTTATCGTCATAGAATTTTAGTGCCAGGAATCAATTAATCTTTTTCCCACCAATGTAACTTAAATGAAACATGGTTTTTAAAGTGTCTTCATGGCAACTGTTTTAAGTTTACTTCAGTTTTAAACTTTTGATGTCAGGTATTCTTTAAGTAGTAGTTGTTTTGCATGTAGAATTGTATTTTCTTTGACTGCTTGTCTATTTGCTTAAGTTATAATTTTCATAAAAATGTGAAAATTTTGGGGCGTGTGGGTTTTTGTTTTTGAAAAACAAAAGTATTTATATGTATAGTAATGCAAAAGGCCAGCCGATGCACTTGACAAACTGCAGACAATGAAAATTATTGTCATTCAAGTCCATTTTGTAGCAGGCATCTCAATAAATGTGTATCTGTTAGTCTACAGCAAAAAATATTTGCTCACTTACTTATAAATCAAGGTTAACTATCATGTTCCATTTATAAAACATTTCACGCTTTCAATGCAATTTTTGTGAAAATAGACTGCTTGAAAAAAAGTGGTACACTGTTCGTCAACCCTACAACATCTGAGTTTCTCCAAAGCACCGAAAACTTATTTTTTGAATTAACTGGTTGTGAGGTGAATTAGTAGAGAAAATATAACAATTTCGAAGTTTTCATATTTTCTCTACCAATTCAAATAACAATCACTTAATACGAAAAATAAGTTTTTGCAAAAAAATTTTGTTTTTGCAAAAAAAGAACTGTAAAAAACTCTTTAATTCCGTCCACGAGAGCAAAATTTTGAAGCAAATATGTCGGTCTAAAATCAATTAAGGAAAATAAAACAGGCTATTAATGACTTTTATTTTCAATAGCAACAGCCAGTCTGTTTCATAGAAATATTTTGCAGAGAATTACTCCAATGAAAATAGCTTCTTGGCGGTGTTAAGGGCCACTTAAGCCAATTGCATTGTCTATTTAGTGCGAAAGTTTTTAAGAGTTTTTGTTTTTTCTGAAGCAGAGGTTTACTACACACCTTCCTCAGTAAAACACTGTCACACCAATGAAACTTGGATTTTTGCACTTTTCCACCTTTATCTTTTACTTCAGGAAGATGAACCATACCAACACTGCAGAACTTGGGTCCCGACGTATCTCTGGCTGCAGGCCGCAAACCCAATAATATTTTCCAATTCATCACTCCCACTTTCCTCTACCTCCCTTTCAAAAGCCTTTAACAAATACATGCAATTTCCGTAGATTGATGAAGGTTCCGTCCTTTCACAATAAGTCCTCCCAAAGGAGAATGTAAAGTATTTTTAACGTTTAAAAAAATTTTGTGTAAAACCTGACTGCATTGATAAATCACCGCATGAGCACTGTGAGCAATGTTGTTTATCGAAATGAGCAAAAATCAAAACATGTAAGCAACAAACAATCTTGGAACCATGGTAAGACGCAACAAAAACCTATCTAGTACATGCTGACCAAATCGCTTGCGCTAGTAGAAGAAAATTTAACTCGGCATTTCCAGTAATAAAAAGAAACACAGACGAAAAATTTCAGGGTAAAAGTAAAGCGTCCAGGAGTTTTTATGCTTGGCAATTTTGCAAAACCGTATGATTTATCGCGAGTATGAAGCAAAATGAAAAAACCCTAAAAAGTTGTTTCCGCTAGGCGTTATAGAGTTAGCAGCCTCAACATAGCTGTGATAGCGGCATGGAGATTGTACTACAACGTTGAAAAAAAGATGACTGAACTCATTGAGACTTCTGGCGATACGTCACAATGTGTCTGTGAAAAGTGGAAAACCTCATGAAATACCACCTTCATACATGAGATTTTCACTAACAGAAGATGTTCGATTTGACGGTGTCAACCACTTTTCTGGCTCTACATCACAAGAGCATTGCAGAGATTACGAAATTAACACAAAATGCGATGAGCAAAATGTGATGTCAGACTTTATACAGTTAGAGGCAAAGAGTGATTTAAAGTATTTCACCAGCATTAATATGGAAATATATGAAATGCATGATGTGAGAAAGAGAAATTTTATCTTCACATTACTGCAGGGTTGGAGTGAATTGTCTTTTTGTTGATTGGACCATATAATAAGAGATTAGTCCGGGAAACCTACAATGTTTTATAAATGGAACATGACAAAATTTCCGCATATGACATCACAAAAGCGAAAAGAATATGGAATTGGTATCAGTTGCTTATCAAAAGTCACCTTTTAAAAAAATAATTACATCAATGCCAGAAATTGTTTGCTTGGTAGGAAAAGATTTATGTAAAATATTTATGATAATAGACATGATGGAAATAAAGTGGCTGCAACCCTTAGGTTATTTTAATCACTTCTTTATTAAAAATGAGCAAAATAATCACTTTAATCACACTGATTTCCCCATAGAAAATATGTATGCTCTTGTTTTCAGACAATAATGCCGTCGGTCTCTTTTCACACAAAACAAACTTTTACGCCTGTGATCATAACAAAGTACAGTAAGTTTCGCAAGGTTTTATGTTTTATTGTCCACATTGTATCCGTGGTTTTAATATCAAACTATAGATCTGTGATTGCAACTTTTGGTAAATCATGTATAATTAGTGTTGCAGATACTTGCTACAACGTGACAAAGCCATTGCGTATACAGTAAGTTTAAGTTTAAAACGTAATTGTTAGTCAAACTTAATTGAAGAAAACATTATTTTAATTTGGTCAGTAGATAATTAGATATTCAAAACGGATTCAAACGTGAGTCCTACCAAAATCCAGTTTTCAAAGGAATCGAGTACACTTGCAAAAATCTTAAAAAGACTCGGACTAGATTCGAGTTTTCACTGCAAAAGACTTGGTCTCAAATCGAGTTTTAACAACCAGCTAATTCGGTAATTGAGTTGGAGGGCGGGAACTGCACTTGTTGCATCAGATGGTTTGAAAAAGGAACTCATGTGTAATGGGTGCAGTTAGTGCCAAATGTAATTTGTTTCTCATGCTACCGCCAGCTTTGTGTTGATAACGAAGTCTTTTTTTTGTTTTATGACCGTTTTATTGGTCATTGGATTATCATTGTAAAATTAACTTACAATTTAGGAAAAGGACAGGAAGTGTCGGATTATATAATATTTATCAAAAACAAAACAATTTATGTAAATCACGCAGTCAACAGAAGATTTGATGTTGATAAACATGAGATATACTTGAACAAAAAGTTTGGTAGACTTGTAGCATTATGCCTTGCCAGATGGGTACCGTAACGAAGCCATTGGGTTACGTGTTACTGAGACTCGCCTAACCTATCCCAGAAAAGCTAATATATTGCTTGGCAGTGCAAGCTCAATGCAAAAATGCTGTGAATATGTATTGCGTTACTTTATTATTGTTGTCATAACTTAGCTGTTTTCACAAATTCTTGGACTCTTGATCGCTTATGCTGCTTATTCTCATCATCCATTTCAGCAACGAGTGGAAAGAATTTTAGACTTCCTTCTTAAGAATTTTAAAGTTTCTCTCAGTTCCTGCCTACAATGCGTCAATGAAAAGAGTATTTACTCAGGTTGAACTCATCAAGAGGCCACATATTTTACGGCTGCCAAATAACCTATTTTTTGATTAAATGTATTTAAACTGCTGTAAATGCCACTTACGAATCGAATGAAGCCTAGATATAGACAGATGAAAATTCAAAATTTGTTATAGCTATTACACTCCCGTACTACTTCATGTTTAAGGTTTTTCTTGTAACTACTGTTTTACAAAAGTAGTAGTACATTTTTTAAGTTTTCTCTGGCCATGCATTGGTAAAGTTTTTGTAGAAATGTTTGGTGATTTTTGACAACAATGTTTTTAACTTGTCAAGCTTTTGAGTTATTTGGATCTAAATGTTAAAAAAAATAACACCAAACTAAAATAAAAACCCACTGAACAAAACAATATCAAACCTTTTCAAGGTTTTTGGTTTTAGGTTTGTGAAATTTATA
This sequence comes from Trididemnum clinides, assembly GCA_963675345.1. Classification (NCBI taxonomy): domain Eukaryota; kingdom Metazoa; phylum Chordata; class Ascidiacea; order Aplousobranchia; family Didemnidae; genus Trididemnum; species Trididemnum clinides. The sequence goes on along the minus strand of OY776284.1, from coordinate 47,260,773 downwards.
AAAGCATTTTATTTGTTCATTATAGCAATTTTGAGTTCATTGTGTTTGACATTTTATCGGTAATGGCAAATATTTACAATAGTGAGTTATTAATGACATGGAAAACTGGAGCTTTAGTACTCAGCCATCTATTAAAATATTTTCTAAATGGCTTACCACAATTTCAAAAGAGTTAAGTATTCACGGGCATATGCAGAGCAGTTTACAATAACTGCCAATGTAGTATATTATTGCGAGTTATAACTTAATAAGCTATAAGCAACGCGGAATCGTTATTGTCATCTTATGGCAGGGTATCCATAATCCAGGTCAGACACAAGAAAAGAACTGGGGTCTAGGTTTTGTCCTTTTACCACCCCAGCCTGCTGTGTTGCCCAGATCAGATGCTGGCACTGATAGAGTTGTGCCAGCACCTTGTTTTGTCATGCATAACTGTCAGACCCATTATTTCTCGAGGTGCCCGATGTATCAGACATGTTGAAATAATGTGGTCTGCAGTTTGTTTATTAAAGCCACACTCATAGTTCGAAGAAGAAGCGAGGCCCCATTTGTGCATGGAAGAACCGAAGCGCCCAACGCCAGTACGCAGGCGATTGAGTTTGGCCCAGGCTATTCTGATCAAATTCAAATGAATAGACCTTGTGCTGATCTTATGAATGTAGACAAAGAGCGCTGATGTACTCTTAGAGTACTTCGTGCCCCATGTGAAGTTCTTCCATTGGGCGGCGTGAATACCCAACTCAGAGAAGTTGTGCACAGAAACAAAGGGGTATCTAAATTTCAATTTTTTCTTGCTAGTAACCTGCGACTCAGTCAGCTGGCCATGCAGAATGTGGCAAGGGTCCAAAATATTGCGATTAACCAAGGAGAGTGTCGCTCCTTGAGGCGAAGCTCACCTGCCTGGATGCCTGAGAGAACTGGAAGGTTGTCCGTTGGAGTGGGACGTAGTAAAAATGCATTTAGTAGGCATTTAGTAAAAATGCTCTAAGTGTCATTAAGAACAATGTGGATGAGGCGAGAATGCACGCTGCGACACCAAGATGACATGAGGCGAGAGTGTACAGTACTTAGCAGCCGAGTAGATTAGGGAAAGGCAGCTGTGCACAATGTCTTGGAACCAGCATTCCACCCTAAACCCACAAGTCGTTTTAGTAGCGAAACGCGCGTGGATAGTGATTCGCACAATGCCTCAAAAGGTGATGACGATACGTGAGCACTCTGTCCAGTATTACATCAAGATAGATCGACACTGGACAAAATGGTAAGATTTTGCAATTGTTATTAACTTGGAGCTCACTCTTGGCCTCTCGATTGCGGTGATGAAAGGCTGCCGTCACCGTTTTAGCACGGCTGAGTTTTAGCCGCCAAGTCTGGAGATGTCCAGAAAGTGCAGTCATATGTCGTTGCTTAAAGTTTTTTCCAACACCTTCCAACCTTCAGATGAGCAAGATATCGCCAAATCGTCAGCGTAGAGATACTTTTTGGAGGCTATGGAAGACCGATCGTATGTGTATATGTTGAACAGAAAAGAAGCCGAGACCGATCCCTGTGGGACACCATTTTTCAGGATGAAGCTTCTGTTTGGAACAAGTTTCGTGATCATTCGGACCATGTGCTTGTCTGGCAGAAGTCTCAGCAGCTTGCAAGTGAGGCCACGGTGCCAGACGGTGTTATAAGCAGCTGTCAGATCGAAGAACACGGTACCGGCATTCTTTTGTGCCTCAAAAACTTCTTAAAGTTTTTCGTAAGTAAAACGATCTGATCTACGGTAGAATTTCCATATTAAAATCCAGCCTGTGCTTTTGGGAGCAAGGGGCCGATTATTGGTTCGACGCGATTGTAGATCAGTCGTTCAGGAATTTTGTAGGGGACGCATAGCAGAGAGATGAAACGGAAGGTCTGTGGGTTCTCCACAGATTTTAAGGGCTTTGGGATTGCAACTACCAGCGCTCTTCTTCAGACTTTTAGAAATTTGAATTGGCGCAAACAGGAAGAAAGGAAGCCGCGTAGCCAAAACTTCAAGCCGGACCAAAGCGAATTAGTAGCTCTTGACAAATAGAATCAGGGTCGAGAGCTTGGCCTGGTTTTTACTGATAGAGGGCAGCAGCAATTTCCCTTGGAAAAAAATCTCCGGAGATACTCGTATTTACTTCATCTGGGTCAGTTGCCCTGCAAAGATCAAACAATTCCTGCATTACGAATCTGGAAGTCTCTCAATTTTCCCCTTGTATTTTCCGATTTTCTAGCAAATGACTAGCAATAGCATTTGCTGAAACAGAACATTGACGAGGGGATTGTCTTGACCTACGAGCAAGATCGTTTAACGTGCTACATGCTACCCGACTTGAGTGTAAAAAGTCGATGTTCTGGACAGCTTCATACCATCGATCACTTCGTTTGCTGTCAAGCATGGCAAGCAAAGCTGTAGCATCTTTGCTAGAGTCATGCCCTCCAGGGTATTGCAAGAACGCTTAGTAGAGGTTTTCACTTTCGGCATCCAAACATGGTATATGATACTTCGACGGCCACGTGGAATACACTTTTTCGCTGCAGTGCTGATGGCGTTACAAAAACACTACCCCATATCAGGTGAATCAGGTGGCGGCCAAGTCCTGGAAAATTTGTTTGTGAGAGCAATATAGTGGCTCAACTTGGCTTTGCGGAAGCTCCATCGCTTAGTACAAGACAAGCAAACCTGTGAATGTGGGACCGATGTTTTGGCAAGGCCTCGTAAGTGGCAAACGTCCTATTTAGAACGGGGCAATGCATCAAAACCCATTTTCAACATGTTACGAAGGTCTGCCATCCTTCAGCTGAACGCGGCATCAAAATAGATTTAAGGAAAATGTTTGTAAATTTAATTTTTCGTGGACCCGGACTCAAAATAACATGAAAGTTGTTAAATTGAACTCAGAAGAACGTGATCTTTAGTGTGATCGGTCTCGTACTTCGCTTGATTTACTGCTCCAGAGGAATTGGACTCTACTTAAAGGTTGTTGGACTCAGACTGACTTAAGTCCTTCAAGTGGTGGAATTGTTACGAACTCTGCCGTATACTCATTGTTGCAAAGCACTATCTATTAAAGCGCTGTGCCTAATTTGCATAATTTAAATAGAAAAGCAAGTTTATTTCCATACATATATATAATAATTGATCGATTTCCCAATCAACATTTTTATCTAAATGGAGCTAATGAGAGGCCTGGATTTTGCCAGTAGTTGTCACATTTCCAGTTTTGTTCAGAAAATAATTAACGAGTAGTAAAATTAGCAGAGTTCTATTGGACATTTTTCGCATATAAAGCTAGCTATAAATTGATTTGGTCAAATGCTTTTCACTTTTGTTTGACTTTACAGATGATTTTGATCACCCGCTGGCAATATTTGTTTGGTTTCTTATAAAAATAATTACTAAATTCTTAATGAACTGATTAATAAACCATGCTGAATATCACTTGGTTGTGCATAAAAACAATATGCACTGTTTACAAACTGATCTCAGTTATTTGAGAAAATCGTGGTAAACTTTTTCAGTACAATCATTAAAATTCCAACCAATATCAGCACGGTGTGTTATTTGAATAGTGTTGGCGGTATTATCAGTTGGAATATTCTAAAATCGGAAATTACATTTAACCCCTGTTTACCATTGGATCAATTTGACCCCAATTGCCTTTTTGAAAAGCTTCTGCTGCCAAACTGTTGGGTGCAGCACCATGAAACTTCGTGACTTTTATTTTATATTAAAGAGGTTTGTTGACGTCAAAAATGTTTAGTGTTGGACATCTTTATCATGCGTTAACAAAAAAAGCAGCATCATATACCAGTGGGTTCAAATTGACTCCAAGCAGTTTTACCAATAAGTGACCCAATGAAAAATGCAAATAAACAAAAAAATCTTGTTGTTGCATTGCTTACTTATCACATATACAAAATTATAATTTTTCATTATAAAATAAAAGCAAACGAGAATAAATCAGAAAACAAATACAGAAGAGATAAATGCAAAGTAGCAACATGTCAAGTTATCTCTCTGAAGATGAAGTTGGGTTTTCTGGCAAATGACCACAGCGAAGAAGACGAAACAAGCGACTCGGATTGGATTTCTACAGAAAATGGCGAAGAAGACAAGGAAGAAATATCTTTATTTGATTCATCTTTTGAAGCAGAAATGGTGACTAACCTTGTTCATCTGCTTCTGCAAACTATTTCGTTTCCAAAACCAAAACGTGGCAAACAACACCTTTTGCAAATAATGCTGGTAGAGCATCTGCGCATGTCATTCGATAAAGTCCAGGATCAACAATGTTTTCAAAATCTCAGTATTCAGAAATAAGTGATACTTTCACTTTATATTTGCGGTCTTCTCTTCGAAAAACCATACGTCAGTGGATTAATCACAAGGAAGCCGTAGTGTATGATGGCTCATCGAAACCCGTGGATGATAAAAAATTCAAAGTTTTTCTTTGGGTAATTATTTTGATTGGCGTATATAAGTCCAATAACGAAAGTGTTGAACAACTATGGAGCACACTTGATGGCCGGCCCATTTTCAATCGCACTATGAGTAAAGGAAGACATCAACAAATTTTGCGCTTTCTCCAATTTGGCAATGCACAGTCAAGACAACAACAGCTATTCCCTGATAAGCAGCAACCAATCAGAGAAGTGTTTGAAACTTGGGACTCTTACTTGCGTGATTCCTACAAATGCCGTCCAAGCATGACAGTGCACGAGCAGTTGGTATGCTTTAGAGTACGGTGCCCTTTCAAGCAATACATTCCTTCAAAGCCAGGCAAATACGGAATAAAACTTTAGACAAATTGCGACTCCACTTGCTCTTACACATGGAAAATGCAAGTGTACATTAGAAAAGATGCTGGATTGGCCCGAGAAACTAAGCAAGATACAAGAGTTGTTCGTGATTTGGCAGAAGATATTGATAATTCTTGCAGAAATATCACTTGTGATAATTTCTTCACTAATATATCGCTAACACAAAACTTCTTTAAATGAAGCTCACACTGATAGGAACAATGAGGAAGAGCAAGCCGGAGCTCTCAACGGAATTTACAGTGGCCAAAGGACCGAATGTGAAGAGCAGAGTCTTCATTTTCAACTAGATGCAATGATCGCATCGTACTGTTCTAAAGCAAATCGTGTTGTCAATATGCTTTCAACGATGCATAGTCAGCCAGAAATCGAAAGCACTTTGGATCAGAAAGTAATCAATATTCTGTTCTACAACAAAAAAAAGATGGTGTTGACACTTTAGACAGAATGGTGAGATCATACTCCACCAAACGCACGACTTGTACATGGACATTAGTCTTATTTTACAATGTAATTGATGTTAGTACAATCAATGCGTTTATCATTTGGCAAGGAATAAATTATGAAAATGGCAACATCTTTATGAGGCAAAGAAAAAAGTTTTTGATCAGTCTCGGAAAAGATCTGTGTGGAATTACAAAAGAAGCATCTTGTCGGTCACCAACTGCAGTGAAGAGACCTGATAGGTCGAAACAGTGCCACTGTCTGCAGTTTTGTTAAGTGCATCGCTAGCCTCTTGCATTACTATACATGTAAGCACAGGCTGTTTCACAAGTTTCTCCAACCAGGAAAAGAAAGGTCACTCTTGTTGGAAATGGTGCTTCATTGAACAAGAGAGCACGATGTACTTTGTATGATCGCGAAATGGACCAAAAATGTCAATATCTTTGTTCTAGATGTGGCAGACGTGTATGCCCTGAACATTCGCATATGATCTGCATCAAGTGTGCTTAGTTTTATATTGTTATTATTTTTATTTTCATTTGTGTTTAAGGTTTGTATTATTTTTTGCGTTTATTTGGAAATGTTTTTGAAGTTGTTGTTGGTATTCCTGTTTATTTGCAAGTGGTTTGGTGGTTTGTGTAGGGGAATATTTATGTGAGACGCATAAATAAAATCAGTAGGCTACGCAGTTGGACTATTATCATAGCGTATCGTTAGTTTGGTCTTTCATTGTTGTTTTTTTTGTGTACAATAAAAACACTACTTATTAGATATGGATCAAACAATAACACTATTCAAATCAACCTTGTAATAAACTGCAAAACTTGTTTGCTTGGTGCAGCAGCAACTTCTACAACTATAGTTTCATTTCTTTTTGGCTTTAAAAGTTTCATTATTACTAGAATGATCAATTTCTTTATTTGTTATGAGCTAAGTAAGCAAAAGTTAAAAAAAGTACAGCAAAAACAACTCTAAAATAAGAACCATGACTGGGATCAATTTGACCCCACTGGTACAAAATGTACAATTTTTGCTGGTAGACAGAGGGTTAAAGGTAGCTGTTGCAAGTTGTTATTGTAAATCTCACACAAAAACAGCTGCTTGGATGCAGTGTATATGAGCTCGACAGATTTTAAGTCTTCCTTTAGAAATAAAAGTTAAAATACAATAAATTAAATAAATAAACAAACTCACTTGATGTGGTTAGATCTTCAAGCTGATAAAAAAACGTAATGCCTATTATTTGTTTGTTCTTTATTTATACATAATAGTTTAAATAGCATGAAACTTTCATTTAATTTTTTTAGTAAAATATTTCCAAAATTTCCTCAAACGTTTAACAACAATAACGATAACTTTAATAATAATACAATAACGAATAGTCAAGCATATTATTATTAAACAAATATGACTAAAATCTCGAGTACGTAAATTAAGTGTAATAGAAATTAATTATCATATTTCATTATTAGTTAACTGCCAACATTTTTTACTTCGAATTTGAACATTTGAGACATGTCGTTTAGATTTACTATGTTACCTCACCTCTTCTTCACCATCCTCTGCGCTTCTTTTTTTCAAGTGACTTTGCATTTCAACTTCACGCTTGCTCATTCGACTATTAATGTCAGTAAGTAAATTTTGCATTGCATTGAATTGATCTTCAAGTCTAAAAACCGACAATACGTTGCGTAATTTTTGCTGTGTGTCTGGTTCTGTGGTGCTGTTAGAATTTTTGAATGAGAAGAAAGTTTGAACTACTGAGCCTAAATGTAGTGGCTTTTGAGAGCCAGGAATAACTCTTCAACGAATTTTTGAAAGATCTTGATAAAATGCCGAATATTACAAATACCAGATATTACTTTTTGAGTTTAATATTAACCCATTTGTGCCGAAGGTTGAAATACTTAAGATATTTTTATAAAAACTTGAAGATTGCTTAGTGAACATGTATAAAATTTTTTCCGATTGATTTTTTTAAAACTTTTTGCGTACTTTTTGAGATAAAAGCCGTCCTACATGTAGGACGCTAGGCAAATCCGTTAGCAAAGTGGAAGATGCGTGAGCGATTGAGCGTAACGCGTACGTGTTGTGTAATCAGGTTTTATTGCTTACTTTGTCTGTTTCGCTCGAAGCTATAATGTTACAACCATCAGCGTATTTTATTGAAGTCTTGATTTCGATGAGTAACCAAATAAGCACAACAAAGTTTTTACTAAACATGAAATTGGTAAGAGCATTTTAGAGTTCTCAAAACAGTTCTCTATGTACGAAAATCACAGAAAAGACATTACAGACTATGATAATCTTTGAAGCATATTACGTGCAGGCCAACATCGCATTTTTCACATCTAGTTGTAGTTTTCATGTGACAGTGGCGGCATTTTGTTTGTCCATTTTGCGGTATTACCCAATGCTTATATCCATCATAACGAATATCCGATAAAACATCTTGAGGTTTTCCCCGCATTCCTTTTTCAGGCAGCTTGCCATATTGAGACAAATACGTTCTAACAATATATCGTCGAAATTGAAGCATATCCATTGGATTTTCATTGTTGCAAATTTTCTGTAATTGCCAGGCGTTGTTGATGGAAACATCGAGCATATATGAAATCAGACACCAGTACCACTTTTTACCTCTCAAACCAATTCGATACTTTGAAACATTTTGATCCATTCTATCGACACTCCCCATATGTTCGTTGTAGAGCTTGATCAAAAAAGGTTGGTCAATTTGCACCCGCTTCTTTTCAGAAGAAGAATATCGAGAGGCTTTAGATATGGGATGGACCCCAGCAGCATTTGAGCATAAATTTACCACACTATTGTCATTCCATTTGCAAACGAGGACGTCGTTTTTGGTGTCAGTTTTGAAATCAAACTTTCCACGTCCTTGCTTTTTCAAAGCATCGTTTGAGGTCAGTGGACATTTTTCAGTCCTGTTTTCACGAATTGTACCAGTTGCTTTTACTAATTTGTCTTTTAGCATGGTAACGAGTTTCACACTATTGAAAAAGTTATCATAGCATAGGTGGAAAAACTTTCTACCACATCCGGTTAGAACATCTGCAAAATGGCTGACAAGATTTCCTCCAAGCCCTAATCCGTTATCTTGCGGTCGAGATGATGCTGATTTTCCTTGATACGGATCAAACCAAATCAAGTATCCTAGCGGCTTAGTTCCACACCAAATTTTAAAACCAAAACGTATCGGTTTACCTCTCAAAAACTGCTTACATCCATGGCGCCCGTAATATTCACACATTGATTTGTCAAAACTGTAAAATTCTTTGTTTGGTGAGTGACGTTGGAACTTTTGATTCAAAAGTTTTATTAGTGGTCTGAGTTTTGCAAATTTATCCTCTTCATCTAAGCAGTTGTTATCAGCTAAATGAAAGTTGGTAAAAATTGCCTCAAATTTGTCTCTTCTCATAGCATTGGTAACAAGGGAACATACTCGCAGCGGCGCACATTTTGCTATCACGTGTGCCTAGCGACCTATATGTAGGACGCCAATGTTTCAAATAAAATTTCTCGGAAACTATAAGTTCAGAAAAATTTTAAGATTCACCATAAAACAGAAGAATTACTAATGAATAAATACACTTGACAATTTTTTCAGTACTTCTTTGGAAATGCGTAGTTATTGGCTCAACTCTATATGCACTCTCAACATTTTCAAAAAAGCGAAATCAGACGATTTCAAAATGGCGTCACGTCTCACCTGATAAAGCAATTTTTAAAAATACTACTGTCATATGTGTCAAATTTGCTCATAAATGTAGTCCAACTTCAGCTATATTCAAAAATATAATATACGAAGAGCAATCCTAAATTAAGTAGGCGTCCTACATATAGGACGCCAGGCACAAATGGGTTAAAGAAGGTAGGTCTTAAAAATTTTGGACCTATCGAAACCTCAGCCTAAAGAAATTACTATGCTATTTTCAACTGGCTTATATAAATTCTACATGAAATTTCTACTCACAAACATTAACTAGGTTAATGTATTTTTTTATCTTCTTTTTATTAAATATTTGGTCCAATTTCTGTCTGAGTTCTAAGTAACTAATTTTGAAGCATACGATTACAGCTTTTACTCAACGGATTGTTCCTGCACTTTGGCGCTGATTACTGGCCAGAACGCCCAAAATCTTTTAGTTAGTCACAGCATACTACAGCTATGTAATTGCACTATCGAAATCAAAACGAGAAGCGATGCTTGTTATGAAGATTTCGAAAGGCAGCAAGCATTATAACGCATCAGCAATTTAAGGCAGTTTATCGACATTCTTATATTATCAAGAAAACTGTTTAAGGCCTGAGCTTTTGTGTAGAACTCAGGGGTACACCTCGACTAAAAACACTCCTGCCAATTTTCAAGCAATTCATTGTTGTTTTGTTCATAACAATAATTGGGACAAACGTTGGTACGACATCGTATTACTCCGCACCCGGCTGCGTCCCTGGTCTGAATAGTTTGATAAATATTGCTGATCTTTTTCAATGCTAATAAAAATGACATTACACCGAAATTTATGGTGATAATATTGTATTCTTTTGTTTTCAAAATTTTTTTTGTTTCTTGCAAAGTTTAATAATCTCTCCCAAACATAATCTATGAGCAAATAAATAAAAATATCATCAGAATTTAATGTCTATTATAAAACGTTGATTTTTTATAGTAAAACTTTTCTTGTGGGTTATTAAGTTTATCAATAAATTTACTTAATCATCTTTTGATCCACGGTTTTTTCTCCAACATAATAGAATCCGGTACAACTCAATAAAAATCCAATAACCAATAGCAAGTTTTTGATTTTTGTCATGTTCTTTCCAAACAATTTGCTTTGATGAGTTTTAGAACCAAATTTAAAATCATAGTCATACATTTCTTGAAGTTTCATATTTTCGAATTCAACGGAAAAGTGTTGTTGACCATCAAAAAGCAATTTGTAATCGCAGACGTATGCACAATGCTTTATATATGTTTTATGCAATGAAAAAAAAGGAAAAGTTTTTGCTCAGACGCTCATTTCCGTAATTTGTTTTTCTCGTTAGAACAATCAATTTATAATAATAGCATTCAAGAGAATATTGGCATTGTATGTGAATTATTTTAATTAAGATTGGTTTATTGCAATGACAAGTACATTGGTTTTAATTCGTTGCGATCACAAATAAGTAATTGCATATCCCATGTTATGATGTTTTTGCTGTTTTTATGAATTATGATAAATAAATGTTTTACTATCGACATTAGCTTGATTAACCAGATAACTTTGTTTTTGATATAATTATAGCACACTCTTTGCCAAAGAAAATATTAATTATTAAGCAGGTATATTCGTTACATTTTACATTTTTTATACATCTGATCAGAAGGCATTGTCTGTGATTTTTAAAGTTATATGGCATCCAGTATAAACTTTTAATAACACGTTTCTGATTTTAAAATTTTACTCACAATTTTAGGAAGAAATTGCAGTTTCAAAAAAACGTCTGCCTTACTACGCTTTTAACGAATTTTCAAACGTTGTATGCATATGTTTGAAGTTTAAATAGTTTCGCTTGTCTATTATATGGGTGACTTGTGGGCAAAAGATTACCAATAAAAAGAAAATCGTAATTCAGAGTATAAGCGCTAGTTTAAACAGAACCGGCAAAGGAAGGCTGTTTTTATGAAAACGGTCAGGCACACAACCAGGATTTGTTTAACCCTTTCCGGTCCTATGTCGCCTCTCAGGCGACAAGGTTTATTTTAAAAGTCTCTGAACTTCTTAGCTACTCCTGACATCTGTTTGCTTTTCAAGCGTTATGAGCTTTACTAATCCGCCAAAAAGAAGGTGTTCGACACCATAGAGACTTCTGTATTAGTAATTATAATACCGTGGTTATGGGTTACATGATTTCCCAGAATCTCTTGATAAAAAAACAGCTCTTGCTCTTCCTAGAATTACATGATTTCCCAGAATCTCTTGATAAAAAAACAACTCTTGCTTTTCCTAGAATAACTTTATAAGAAAACAAACACTGTTGCTTGTAGTGGTTTTACTGTCAATTATTTCTTGTTCATCATGGCTAAAAGGATTGTGCGGTCTGTTCAAATCGTAAAGTAAAAGGTGGAAGAAAAGAAACCGTGTTTGTGTGCGTCACTTGCACCAGGAAGCCAGCCCTATGTGTTGGGGATTGCTTCGAGAAGTACCACACCCAAAAGGACTACCAGATGTAAATCAAGTAAATAAAACCTTTTTTTTTCAAGCATCGATTTTTTATGCATGCCAAAACGCTTTTTAAAATTAAATTATTAAAAAAAAAGTTGGACCTGGCTAAAACCTAAGGCTCCCAAAAATAGGACCGGAAAGGGTTAAGGGGATAAAGCTGACTAAATTCCTGTTATTATAATCACTAATCAGCAATTTTGCTGTTACTGAATCTGATTAGCATGAGGGTTGACATAGTCTACTTTAATGGGTAATTGGCCTAGAAATAGTATACACTACTGCTCATATTTTTTTGCTCAACTAATATCCATTATTAAATGCTTTGGTCGAGGCCTAAGACAAGAAAAAATGATAAAAACTGCAACAACCTAAATGTCGTGTTTTTGTTTTATTAGCATATGCGTTGACATTTTCTCTCCATCGCTTTTGTTTTGTAAATTTCTGACGTCACAAATATGCTAGACCGGTAACTTTTCGTGTCTTATTTTCAGTAAGGCTTTTTTTATTGGTGAAATTCCTCAAACAACGTTTTGAATCAACAATGATTTACACTTAATATTTTTGCCGAGAAACTGTTTCTAACTTATTCCAACGTGCAATATAATTCGTTTCATTTTGCTTTTCTGGTAATGATAACGCTTATTCAAGTTTATAAAATTGCTTACCGAGCATGCGAAACTCTTCAATACTCGTCAACGTTTCTAAGGGCTGTACAGCTGTTTTTCATCAAGACTAATAATATAGGCCTAAAGAATAGCTGTATAGCTGTTCGAAACGATGACGAATATTGAAGTTTGTTGCGTGCTCGGCAAGAACTTGTATTAACTTGAATAAAAGCTATTATTACCAGAAGAGCTAAATAAATGGAATTTATCAAAAATACTTGGCAGCCAGAATAACTGTATGTTCAGCTGCAATAGAATTATTAGACATTACTGTGACTGCTGCTATCCCAGTCTCACGGCTGGGGGAAGGGAAACTCAATTGCGGTATAAAAGGCACTCTTGATAATGGGATCAAATATAATTTAGACGCGAAAAAATCGATCGATCATGTAGGAGTGGCGTCGATATTGCGACAGGTTTTCCAGAATAATTAAATAATTATAAACACATAGCAAAACCTCACCCTTGATTTGGATGCAAATTATAGAAGAACAGAATGATTAAAGTAGCAAATAGCGATGGCATTAACAGTACGACAATAAATAATAATAATTATGCCAGAAGATTATAGAGAAGCACTTACTTTATACACAGTTAAGCTTATGGCCTTTTAACTAAGAATTAGCGAGGTTTGCCACAGTAGATGTGCGATATTATTACTGATACTACTATAGTTTTGATCTCATTACAAATTAAATAACAAGAATTACGTGATAAGGTAACAACGAGCACTCGTTGTTAACAATAAATTCGGTAGCTTATAATATATACACTTACTGACTGTATGCGACTTCTCAAAACGATTCAAACTTTAATAGCAGAAATTCACACTTCTACCACATTTTAATTTTGAAAAATATGCTAAAATGACTGAGGTGTTGCAGTTTTATACTGCTGCAATTCTACGAGATTCTCACGCGAGCACGTGGAAGTAGACAATAAAAACTTCATAGAATTAACTGTCCTAGATATTATTTTTTAGTATTGCTAACAGCACAAAGACACGAATTATAAATGTAAGTCTCCAGCAGCTGCATTTGGTTGGTATACAAAAGGCCTTGCAGTTTTACGAGGGCTAGAAACAGTTTTAATTAAAATTCTCATGAAAGAATTTTGTCTGTAACAATTACATTAAAAATTAAAGGAAAACAATTCAAAAGCGATTCAGTAAGAAAATATTGTGGTGCGCCAGCCAAATTCATTTACCGAATGTAGATCTTATATTTATCAAGTTCAATTGAGCAAACGCGAGATCTTTAAAAACGAAGTCAAAGATCGCAAAAACGAGATTTACCTAAGTCAACCCATGAAAGCTCAAGTTATTTTTTGAGTAATCTACTCAATGTTGTACTGCAGCGGTATAACAAAGTTTAAAGGCTTGTATCTGGAATACTACTAAAGATTTCACAGTTTTTTCACAGCTGTAATGTAAATTTATATCTAAACATAATAAACATTTATGTTGTGCCATGTGAATTTACTTAAACTAGAAAAATTGGATTCTTTACAAAAAAATACGAAACTTTGTGTCTTTTGACGCTAATCCGTAATAATCAGATTATAAGTTCAGTCGCAACTGCTGAAAAAATGACGTAAACTGTAACGCAAGAATTTTGGCAAACAGCAAATAAGCTTACTTAATGTTGATTTATTGCACCAGCAAAGTCAAGTAACATTTAAATGCTTTGTTTTTATAAAAAAAGATTATTTTTGCGATTAATAACTTCTCATGTTCGAAAATTGCAAAACTCTTACATCAGAGCAAAAATATGAGTACTAATAATTAATTTTCAATTATTTATATAAATGAGGGCTACTATAACATGTCGGCATCTGTTTTAGACCTTATCATGTTTTGTATTCCAACTTCTTTTTGAAATATGCTTTGGTAAACTATTGTTCGCATAAAATGATTTGTTTGCGATTTGCTCACTAATATTGCCAAAATGATTTTTGTATGTTTTCAAGAAAACTTTTTTTTTTATGCGTGTATGTAGTATACCTTATAAAAAGATTTTTTTATTATCCATCAGTCTTATAAATAGGATGTATCTAAATTAGTCGGAGCTACAACTAATACTCTAAAGCAGTGGTTCTCAAACTTTTTTTACAATGGAACCTATATACATTATCGATAAAATAACGGAAAGGTTATTTAAAATATTACTTATTACAATAAAAGAAATTACTAATTTGACAAAGTTAATATCATGAAGAACTTTTTTATCTACCGTTTTTTGACATGCAATTGTGGGATAAATTCATAAGATAGGCAGCTGTGTTCGCAATTTTTTACGATTGTAGCATCACGGAACCCCTGGCCTTGCTTTGCTATGTTATATTTTACAAAGTTAATGTCACAAAGATCTTTTTTTTTGGAGATCGACCGCCTCTCGACATGCAATCTTGGGATATATTCACAAGATTAGCAGCAATGTTTTGAATTTACTGCAAAATTCTTTACAAATGTAGCTTTAAACAGTTTACCCGTGGTCAATTGTAGAGGTTTATATGATGTATTTAAAAAAATATTGTGCACTTTTGCTAAGCATAAACCGATTCAGGTTCCTGTTTATATAGCTTGATTGCTTTACATTGTATACAAGAACAAAACCGAGTGAAAAAAGCTTTGGATAATAGATTTTGTTTATTGTGAGACGTTATGATTGTGTCATAGCCTACTACTGTGTACAGATATTTTCTGAATACCAGAAGCCCGAGTTTAGAAGCAACCTAATTTTCAATAAAGCTTCTTTTCATGATATGTCGTGTCATTGCAAAGGACCATGCCAGTTTACGAAACCAAAAATCGAAAGCTTATACGTAACGTAGGCTAATGCACAACTTTATATTATATATAATAAAGCGACTTTGTCATTCCAAAGCCGCTGCCAGAAAAATGCTTTACAGAGAAGAGTCGACAATATTTTTCAGCAGGGGCAAAACATTCATCTAGAACCAACGCACATCGAGAGGCCTCTTTGAGAAAGTTTAGCATAAAGAAGCTTTTGTGAATACAACATATACTGGCGCACCTCAGAAAATTGCTGACTTTATAGATCAAAATAATCATTTATTAGCAGGTTTATACGTCTGCGCTTTCCCGAGTGTTTATATTTATTTTTTCCTGTAAGACAATATACCCAATATACCTCACATTCATATTATCTGACTGAAATGAACTAACTGTGTTTCATTTTTGCCAGAAAACTTCAAAAAATTTTTCCGCTATAACCTAAAAATTATCCAAATATATCTGCAGTCGAAACAACAGCAGAGTTTACAAGCTTTTGAGAAAACCATCTTCGATCGTGACAACTATTTCCTGGATCAACACAAAGAGAGTTGCGGTCAGCAGACAACCTAGAGCATTGGCAATACCTGAAAATCTTGGACCGACAAGCAAAGCTTCGTTAACGATAAGTGCAAACGATCTATTATTCTTTGAGAAAAAAAGGTTTCACAATTGCAAGCAATTTATCGTTGACGAAGCTTTTCTTGTTGGTCCAGGATTTCCAGGTATTGCCGATTCTCTAGGTTGTCTGCTGACAGCAACCATACATAAACGTTTTTGCTTGAACGAGATGTACGCAAACAATTGCGCGCATGTCCGCCATTTCTGTTATTGCCGGTATATATACCGTCGCGGGAGCGAACGCATAAAGATCGCTTGCCGGTAATTATACCCGCGCGGGATCGAAAGAGTTAAAATATGGTTATTCAATGTAAAAATTTAATCAGTCTTTACATTTTACCCGATCAACGACAGGTAATTTAATCAGTCTTTACATTTTACCCGATCAACGACGGGGTAAATCTGCTAGTAAACAATATTTTCGTTTCTTCGATTTCTGCTGAAACTCTTTTTTTTGGCGGAATCGTTTCTGTATGCTTTATGTTAGTAGTTGGTAGTAGGGTCTACTGCACAAAACTTCATAACGCTTCCAGTTTACATCTCAAAGCATTTTTGCTCCTTCTTATTTAAAGATCTTTGCTTTGAAATCAATCTTGCTGAACCAAATTCATAAAGCGAACACCGCTAAAAAAATGAAAATTAAAAAAAATTATGAAAAGTGAGCAATCGCTGTTGAAAAATTGCATTTGGGCAAAACATTGTGTTTGATATAAACATTATTCTGTTTGCACACTTTAGTGAACGCAAAGAAAGACTCAAGAAGTTAGTAACTAAGATTGGTTTACCTGCTACGATCTGTTTTTGGTCTCGCCACTACGTAAGGAAGGAACGCATACTTTCTAAACCGAAAACTGGCCGTAAATAAAACAAAGCAACGTCAACACGTAATCGGATTAACTTGCATCATTGCTGTTTCTCGGCAAAAAATTATGAGTATATGACAAAAAAATGCTTCCTTATTCAAAATACGCTGAAGGTAGAATAATGTTTTAGGTTTATACTAAAGTATAATAAAAAGTAGGATAAGCCAGGAAATTTCAAAACATTTTGAAAAGAATATCGTGTATAATTTGGGGTTTGATATGTTGGGTCTCTGCAGACCAACGTTAAGCTGTTTAGGGTTGAATGTTGCCGTAGCCCTCAAAAACACCTTTACTTTGCTACTGCTAACATCCACTGACTGAATGATCTTGGCCACCAGCAGCTTTAACATGTCATTGCTCGCGGCCGCTTTAAAAAAAAGGGTCAGAATTTCATAATACAAAAACAACATGCATTTTCAAGCGTAATCAAAAAAATGGCACTAATCTTAAACAGTTCAACGTTGGTCTGCAGAGACCCAACATGTTACCAATCGTCAAATTATACACGATATTCTTTTTAAAATGTTTTGAAATTTCCTGACTTATCCTACTTTTTATCATACCTTAATATAAATCTAAAACATTACTCTACCTTCAGCATAATTATTTTGAATAAGGAAGCATTTTTTGTCATTTTCTCATAAATTTTTGCATAGAAAGAGCAATGATGCAAGTTAATCCGAATACGCGTGACGTCGCTTTGTTTCTTTTACAGCCAGTTCTCAGTTTAGAAAGTATGCGTTCCTTTCTTACCTAATGGCGAGACCGAAATTGGATCGTAGTAGGCAAACAAACCTTAACCCTAGGATACACAACCAGGGTCAAATTTACCCTGCACATCTAATTTTTTTTAACATCTTTTCTCAAAAAATTTCACTGCTCGAGGTTTCCGGGCATTTTCAATACACTCTTATTACAACTTTTAGTAGTGTTTTTGTTTCGTAATTTTGCTTTGGATCTGAGAAAAAGGGAGTTTTACGTCACTATCTCGAGAATGCACAACCAGGGTCAAATTGACCCTAATGCATTTCAGGTGATAAATCAGTCGTACCGAGCATTTTGAAAAAATATCCGTGTCTCCGGAGCAATTCACTGCAGCCTTTTGTTTTGTGAGATATTAATATTTGTTTGTGCGGCAATAACTTGGCTGCCTAATCGCTGCAATGTTCCAAGACTGTTTTCTAAACAGGACATCAGAAGGCGGTAGAAAAAGGTAGACCAGATAAAGCTGAGTTTTCTAAACCTTATTTTGTCGGTGTTGTGTGGGCTGTGTTGCTGAAAGGTGGGTTGGTAGGCCTACATATATATTAGGTAAATTGGAGGAACCAGATATATTCTACTGGCTCTTTCAGGTAGCCTGCACTGGCTGATCATATAGGCTACTTCTGCCAGATCATTTACAGTTCAAAGAGAAAATAACCGCTTGTTTTGTTTAAATAGTAAATATTATTATTGCAAATACTGTATATAACAAAAGACCTGAATCTACCATGCGCGCAATATTCTCGCTCGACGAGGCTAACAAGCTTGTAGAAGATGAAACCTGTATTCTGGGAACTGATTCGGAATTTGAAATTTCTGAAGATAGTGACCTTACTGTAGCTTCATAAATCACGATTCAGACTAGGTAAATGTGTTTGGCAATGGCAAAAATTTAAACTGTGTTTTCCTTGCTATTATCAATACGCTTTTTTATTTATGTAGGAATCAAGCACGGAATCTGTGAATGAATCTTCTAAAGAATCAAAAAACGAAGCTCTATTTGCATTTCAGTCGCAAAGAATGAGCAAAATAGGAATTTATTTGAGTGAAAATCCACCTGAAAAGACTCAAACAAGATCCTGTAATATTTTGAAAGAGCGGCCTGGTCCTGCAAGAGATTCCAGAATTACAACACCACGGGATGCTTTTGAATCTTTTATAACGCGTAATATTATAAATGAAGTCATCCAATGTACGAATTTGGAAAGTCGCAAAGTACAGTAGCTGCAGCAAGAGGTAAAGTGTGCAAAAAATTTAACTATGAAGAATTAGTCGCCTTTATTTAATTGACTCTGCTTGCAGGTGTAGAAAAACATTGGGACGTTTCCGTGCGGAAACTTTTTTCAGATCAATTCCAAAACCCGATGTATAAAGCAACCTTGGCGGTTCGAAGATACAAAGACATCGGGAAACTGGTTCGATTTGATGATAAATGAACCAGGGCTGATAGGCTAAAATTCGATCACATGGCTGCGTTCAGGCACATATGGGAGTT
The DNA here is from genome assembly GCA_963675345.1 of Trididemnum clinides. Classification (NCBI taxonomy): domain Eukaryota; kingdom Metazoa; phylum Chordata; class Ascidiacea; order Aplousobranchia; family Didemnidae; genus Trididemnum; species Trididemnum clinides. Next base: position 47,242,069 of record OY776284.1, on the reverse strand, counting down.
GTTCTTGACTAGCTATAGAACTACGTTTATCCCAAGCGAATTTGTGATAATTGATTAACAACTTGTACCGTTTAGAGGCAGGTGAAATTTCAAACAATATATGCCAAGCAAGTCTGCTAAGAATGGCATAAAGATTTTTTGGCCGTGTGGTTTGTTTATGCCTTTTGCCATTGATGACATTATCTACTTGGAGAAACTACCAGGAGAAGCCATACAGCAAAATTTAGGAGAAAACATTGTCGTTCGCCTCAGCTCTGGATTAAAATAATCCGGTAATCTAAAGTCTGCAGCTTTAAACTTTGCAGTGGGTCTTTGGTTTTAGTTTTGGACAAAGTTTAGAGGAGATGTTTTAGCTTTTTGACACTCGCCATTTTGACATTCAATATTCTGAGCGAATTCCTCGCCTAAAACACATCAATTTTACTGTTTACAGATGGCCACTTTATCTGGCCATAACCGGTATCTATCAGACATAACCAGGTCTGCACTAATATTGCTCCTTCTCGATTTAAGCCAAACCTGGCATAGGTCAGCTATTATGACAATTTTTTAGTTTGCTTACATTAGATCAGTGCCTGATCCTGCATGCACAGCTAGTTTTAAAGTAATTAGTGCGAGATCTGCAATAAACGCTATCAAATTTTGTTTGGTTGTTAACTTATTTTTTGCAATGATATATTGTGTTTCTCAGCTAGAGCGCAACCAAATATTTTGCAAAACTTTGAAAAAAGGCATTCTAACGAGTCATTAGAATGAGAATGCGAACAAAATTTCCACCAGTAACAGCTTTTAGGCCGGGCCCTAGCCTCCTTATTTCTCTCTGGATAAGCTATTGTTGACTGGCTCCTATCGATGTGATAAACCGGAGCAAATAAATGAAATAATAGGTTACATAACTTCAACAAGAGCAAATCCTGCTCTAATTTTTATTGTTGCAGATCGGTAACTAATTTTGTGGTTTTCGTTTTATCGCACTACTCTACGAAACAAAAATTAAATTATTTGTCGATTTTCTATAAGTTGGCTTGCCACATCGACACTAAAAAATAATCGATCAATCAATCATTTTATTTTTTCCCAAATCAGCAAAAAATAAAATAAAATTTGGCAGTAGTGGACAAAAGAAAAAAAGACGATGGTCAATGATCATTAGATTAAGCACTAAACGTACTTTGCAGCCTTTGTTTTAGACAATTTGTTGATTGTTCGTTACGGTTTGATTACAACTCTGGTTTGAATTGGCACTCTAAATGTGTGGAGTGTTGCCACCTGGAAAATTTTGCTGTTTGGTAAATCCCAAGTTGTTTGCAGCCTCTGTGAGTTTGTTAATAGCCTGCTGTTGAAATAAGTAAAATGCTTGCGGGAAAAGAGTTATCTTCAAGGTCAAAAGCGCTTTGTCCGATTTTAAGGAAACCGGATAATTTAAAAGCTAATGTTTTTCCAATAATTTAAATCTTCTTAAGTATTACCTGCCTTTGAAAGAAGAATTACGTACGTAAAAACTAACAGGTTCGCTGTCCCGACTAGTAGATGCTGTTATGCAAATATGGGAAAGTAACTCACTACCAACTGTTTCCAAAACATGTGTGACAAAACTGATAAAGAAAAAGCTCGACAATTACTTTGATTTAAAGAAAAGTGTAAATTGTAAAGAAATCGAAAATTTCAAGAAAAATTTAGCTAGGTTTAATGAAAGTATAGGCACTTTATTTGATATAACGGCATGCAAATGCACATATTTTGCACTTGTGCACATCCAAAAAAGAAAGAGATACCCATAAAGGAGCAGCACTTTTAAACTGATTAGAGATCGGCCACAAAAATCTATATCTAACTCTATATCGGTCAACACACAAAGAAGCAACTGAGAGATCATATTGTTGACTTAAAAATTATATTGCTGACTTATCTTCCGATCAAAAGTACCTGCTGGAAATGCATCGAGCTATATTGTCAGTTTCGTGTAAATCAATGCTAGCATCTCGAAAGCCTGGAAAAATGACACACACTTGTTGGTTGACGACTGTATTTAGGGCACTGAGGTTGTACGTTTTGGTGAAAATCCGTCCAACAATTTTAGACTATAGGTACATAATGTTGGTGTACACTCCAATATTGTTCAAAAGCAAACGTAATCACAATATCTCTCACGCACCACCAAATATTTTTGAAACTATCTCAAAATGTCAAACGTTGGGGTCACAAGTTAGAGACAATGTAATACCAGTAATAAAACGCAAAGCATATGATGCTCATCATAAATTGATATTAACTAAATAGTTTCAAGCACCAATTTGAGCCTTGATAAACGTACTTGGAGAAAAATACTCTACAGCAGAGACGAAAAAGTTTCTCATGGGCGCATCCGAAATCTAAAAGACCCTAAACTTAACATCAACGCCAACAGCTATATCGACCTTATGGATTGGAATAATACTACTGTTTCTGAGCCATCTTTACTGCATCCGTAACCACAGAAAAAATAAAAGAAAGGATTAATAAAAAAAACATTTTTAGATTTAAAAATTCCTGCATTGCCTTGTAACACCTAAAGACGCATATATATGCACACGTACACACTCGCTTGCGCACATGCATACACAGTATAGATAAGGACCACAGCTTTTAAAAAAGTAGATATCAGTTAAAGATAATTTATTGGTACAACCTGACAAAATTTATTTTAATAGATACATTAATCACATGAAGATAGCTTAGGCCGTAATTTTAATTGATATTTTAATGTTAAAGAATATAGCAGATAAATTCATTATACTGATTAATAGCATAAAATTTATATTGTGCAAACAACACAGCGCAACTCTCTTCCTTGCACAAATGGCTCACATTGTAGAGATGGACACTGAGTTTCTACCAGATAAAATCCACCGTCATTTTGCTGTGTATCAGAACCTGGAACCACTTTAGGCGTGTCATCAATACACAGATATGGTTTTGTACTCTTGTGAGTATTAGCTCCAGCCATTATATATCCAGAGTATTCTTTTTTCCAATGAGGAGGACAAGTTTCACGACCTGGAATCATCACCTAAAATTTATAATCTCAGAATTGCGAGTAATTTTTTAGGTAAGATCTATTTCATTTGTGAAAAATTATTCATTTTAGAGGTTTAGATATAAATGCACTGATTTATTGCCACTGTTGACATTCAAGCTTTTTTAAAGCCTGGATTACGTTATATTTAAGTTGGCTTATAAAATTTGTTGTCAAACAGTATGAGATGCCAATTGTTTAGTACATTGTAAACAAAAGCTTATTGAGGATTAGCACATGTTATTTTGCAATAAATTCGCGGTAAAATGTCACTTGCAAAATAGCCCATTATCTCTTTTAAAAATAGCCTTATTTTTGAAACATGTTCAGTAGCGTTTGTGATTATTTGAAAGCGGAGGGAATCATTTTAGAGCAAAACAAAGCCTATGACTAACAGCTAACTGACCAGCACATAGTTTAGTAAAGTGAATTCCGCCACTTTGGGAAAAACCACGATCGGTTTCAAAGATGTTTTGCAAGTTGCAATTATTTAAGCAGCACAATTTTGTGTTTTTGTTTCAATATGAAATGTCTTGCATAAAGTACTTGTAATTTCGTTGCAGTGTGTTATGACTTAGCTATGTAGCAATGCTGTCTTTAAATATGATAACTCTAAGTTAAGGTATGGTATAATGCAATCGCTAAAATAAGTTGCTTGCAACTGAAAAACCTTGTTTAGTGGTTTACTTACGTAGAGGAACTTCATTACTGACCACCTATCTATGCCTTAAATATTTTTCACACAGAAAACTGGTCTTTCAAAAACTTTACATTACTATATTTTTGGTTGGCTCTTCTCCCACCTTACAAAAGTATTTGTTGTATGCTTAGCCATTGCCGTTAAGATGGTTGTATTGTAGCAAGTTAATTATGGCAGAAAAAAAACTCAGGCACAAGACAGTCTCACCTGATTTACAGTTTCTGCTGCCATACAAAGAGCACAAGAAATATTAAAAAAATGCAGGCTTTCTCTTTCTGTACGAGAAAGGTCAAACAATCTCTTGTGTGAAGAAGAAACCCAGCACTCCATTCCATAAAGTAGTGAACTTCCTATTAGCAAACTGTATTAAAACTAGTTTATAATTTCTTTATCATATTTACTTTTGTGAAAAGTTTTTTAGAACCATACCAAATTGAAATGCAAATGGTGTTTAAAGCAGTTACACTAATGGGCTCCAAACAAGAAATTTATTTGTAGAAGTAAATATTTTAACTTGTATTTATTTTAACACTTATCAGAACACCTGTTGACAAATGTCAACAAATAGAAAAAAATAGCAGATTAACAGAGACATAAGGTCTTTGAGATTTAAAATTACTATGAATGACTGTTGCTATTGTTGTAACTGAATAACTATTGGTACAACTAATAAATTGCTCTTGTTTCAACACAATTGCCAACAACTTGTAAGAAATTTGCAACTGCATCTAGTAATTTGACCTTTGGCTGGAGGAGGTTAGGTTTCTTTCAGCAGTTCTTATATCTCAGACGCAGTAGTACGTACATTTCAGAATAATTACTTAGATATTAGTACATTTCAGAATTTACAACATAGAATCAATAGCAGATAATCATACACTGTACTTGACTTGAAATACTAACTAATTGCAACTGCCGTATATACGATTGCTTGGGTAACATAGCCAGAATTTTACTTATGGATAGACAGAGAAGATTTACGGTACCAGACGCCCTCAAACAACTGCACATAGTTTCTGATGATGCGAACAACGATTCTGATGCTGAGGCTACAAGTAGCGGCGAAACGGAATCTATTGTTGATGATGACGAAGTTCCTTTGGAAAAGGAACTTTCTGACATAGACGTGTTTAAGGATGAAAATGAAGATGCTGGTAGTGATGAAGAGCGATGGTAGCTCAGAAGATGAAGTTCAAGTAGCAATAACTGCTGGAAATGCAACGTATTATAATAATACTTTTCCCAGCAGGCTCAGACGAAGAAATATATTGACACAACAATTTCGAATTACTGCCGCTCCTCAACATGAAATGGATGCTTTCAAAATGTTTTACCGACCTGGAATTATACTTCAGATAGTATGTGAGACGAATAGAAAAGCAAGGGACGTGAGACAGGAGTGTAAATAGTCGCCTAACTCTATCTACAAAAACTTTACATCCCAAGAAGTTGAAGCCGATCTAGCTATTATGATTCGTGCTGGCTTGGACAGAGATAACTTCACAGACTTACCTGGCTTGTGGGATCCTATTGACACTAGACTATTTTATAGAATCATTATGGCAGGAAATCGATTCAAATTTCTACTACGTTGCATGCGTTTCGATAACTTTCTTAATTGACCAGCAAGACAAGGAAACGATAGATTAGCTGCTATCCGAGAAGTATGGGAAACATTCAACAGTAATCTGCGCAACATCTACATCCCTAATGAGGCCTTGACTGTGGATGAACAACTCGTTGGGTATCGTGGCAAGATTTCCGGACGAACATACATGCCCATTCTGGAAGGGAATCTGACTCGGAACCTCATAGAAACCTCGCCAATGATATTGTAATGAAATCGTGCTCAATTTATTTTGGTACAGGTCGAGACATATGTGTTGACCGGTATTTTACCTCTCATGGCCTGGTGTACAATCTTTTGTAGGAAAATCTTACATTAATTGGGACAATTATAGCTAATCGGCGTGAAGTACCATCGCAGTTCATAGCAGCAAAAGGAAGAGATGTTGAAAGCACTAAGGCATTGCATGGCCATTCTCACAAATTTCTACTCTTGTCCTATGTCCCCAACCGCAAAAAGAATGTGTTTATAATGTCCTCTTCACACTCTTCTATTTCAATCATGGACTGCCACAAAAACCTACAGTTATCATAGATTACAATAAGCATAAAGGAGGAGTTGACACTCTTGATGAAAATTGTGAAGAATTCAGTTTTGTGAGGAAAAAAAATCGTTGGCCAGTGGTTATTAATTACAATTTGATAAATGTTGCCACTACAACGCTTTTATCGTAATGAGCGGCAATGAAAAATGTGACAAAAAACAGATTTTCTCAAGTAACTAAACTTTCAGCTTGTTTTAACCACACGTAAGCAACCGAAAATTGAGAGGTGAAACAAAGGTACTTGTCAAAAAGATGGGGTTTAATGATGCTGCTTTCAACACCATAAACCGTTCAGTTCAAGGCATCAAAGGGGAAGATGTTACAGATGTAGGAAGCATACTCGCCTTGCATGCATGTTTTGCCGTTGACGTATTTGCCCGCAACACAGAAAAATATCAAAAAATTCATATTGCTTAGAATGCTGAACAATTTGTGGTTGTACTACATGTTTGTATTTTTGCGTTTGAAATATAACCCTCGTTTGTTAAAGTTTTGTTTTACTTTAGCTAAGAGCTGAGCAAGCTAAAATTATGCCTTGGGTAGGAAGCAGACCCCGGATTTTAGATTCAAGATTGTAATGCTTTATCAAAATCAAATTAACCGTACAATCAATGGATCGCGCAGTACGATCAATCGATTGCGCTGTGAGATTGATCAATCGTGCATGTCGATCATAAGAGGACAACATATATACTTTGGAAACAGTGAGCATTAGCATTGAAAAACACGAGAAAATGGCATGTTGACAATTATCAACAAATGTTACGATTAAGTTACACAAAAAACACTGTTCTGATAACGGTTAATTTAAGTAAATAATGGTGTTTGGTCATATTCGATTTGGTAATCTTGTTTTAATTTTGCGAATAACACTTTGCTGTGCAAGAAAAGATTACAATTTTCTTGGTGGCTTTCTTACTGTTCTTGGGTACAGGAAAATAATTACGCAATAATTGAGTAAAACTCTGCACCTTAATTGCCATCTATATATCTTCCTGGAGTATAGCTCACATTTAGATCAATACAAATCAAATTTGATCCTCCATCAGTTTTATCCCATTCACTTCCCGCTGCCACACCTTTTAATATGTATATACAAATTACATTTATATAAAAGACACACTATCATCAATGGCTACAATTGCATCATCATTAAGCATGCTAAAGACCTAACGGCAGAGAAATTTGAGTTCACAGCTGAGGGAGCCTTTTCCAAAAACGCAACATGCAAACTTGCAGACTTTTTACACACTATCATTAATGGGTCAAGCGCCAAGCAACGAAACTGAGATTAGCATTATTTTAAGTGTTTGGTGTGACTGGACAAAAAACTTGAACTAAATTCGGCCGACTGATGAGCCAACGCTTTATCCAATACACGGCCGCGCTGATTGTTTCTGAGATGAGCCGTATTTATTTTAATATAAAAAAGCGCTTCCTGTAATACTGCATGTTTGTTGGTTGTTATAAAAATTAAGAAAATGTACAGTAAAATTTGGTCTACATGCAAGGCAGAATGTGTCAGAGAATTTGGCTTTTTACAAGCGTTAACGCTAGAGTATTTCTAATTTTAAAACTTACCTTCATAGACAAGTTTTGCGTGTTCTGATCGTTCACAACTTCTACTACCCCATCGGATATAAGTCGCCCCAACACGACCTGCAAACGCGATATCAAGTTTTTGAATACGTCATTACATTAAAAATTGTTACGTTTTAAGTTCAATGTTACTTATAATCAGTTGCGGATTATTTTACCCACTTGAAAACCAATTGATTACACTGGTCTACAAAAAAAATCAAGTTGAAAGTTGTCTATAAGTTTTTAGCTGAATTAGGAGTATTTGCATCAATAAAATAAAGTGAGACTCATTTTTCTCAATCAGGTCAGGTTTTTTTCTAAATTGCTTTTTAAAAATGCCTTCTATCTATAAATAAACTTTGAGGATATTAGTAGTTGATTTATGTAAAACATTTCTCATGTAGGCTAATATGTATCTGATAGAATGTTTTTATTAAATCTCAAAAAAATGGAATGAAGAGCATACAATAAAAAAAGAAAGACATGTAAGTTGCATCATCGTTAGACAAATTTTAAGAAATAAACTTTCGTTTCTTTGATATTCTTGAGTGAACAGCAGAGGGAATATCTCTCTTCAGAGTTCAGCAGTAATCAGCCATCATGGCTGCATCTCAACGTCCTTGGTACCTGGTTTCCATTTCTTTTATATCCTGATGGAATCTCTCCCCCTGCTCGTCACTCATAGCGCCAAGGTTTTCAGGAAATCGATCGATATGTGAGAATAGGTAGTGCATTTTTATGCTCATGTTGCATCCAAAGCTTTTGAAAGCATAAAGCATGTTGGTGATAAGTTCTTCATAATTTCTGGCTTTGTTCTTACCCAAAAAATTTTTCACAACCAGAACAAAGGCTTTCCATGCTTGCAATTCCAATTTGGTCATTGACTTCTCAAACTCAGGATTTCTGATAAGCTGACGAACTTGAGGACCAACAAAAATGCCACCTTTCAATTTCTCAATGGATAATCCTGGAAAAACATGGCACAACTAAGAGAAGCAACTACCATCCTTGTCCAGGGCTTTGGTGAACTGTTTAATCAAGCCAAGCTGGATGTGCAGCGGTGGCAAGAGTATTTTGTGTCTGTCCACCAGAGGATTGTTGACAATGTTGTTTGATCTACCCGGCACCATTTCATCTCTTGCAGGCCAGTCCTTCTTGATATAGTGCTGAGATCTGTCCCTACTGTCCCACATGCACAAAAAGCAAGGGTACTTGGTAAATCCAGACTGTTGTCCCAATAGAAGATTCACCATTTTAAGGTCAACACATATCTGCCACTCGTGCTGAAAGTAAGAGATTTTCTCCAGCACATACTTCACTGAATCATAGTTCTCCTTCAGTGAAGTTGAGTGAGCAAGGGGTACTGAAGCAAGCTGGTTGCCATTATGGAGCAGAACACATTTAAATGATCTCTTACAGCTATCGATAAATAGTCTCCAACCTTGGGGTTCATAATGTGGCACTCCAAGCTTTTGCCGAAGATAAACAATATCTGAGCAGTAAATCAAATCTTTTTCTTCAAAAAAGAAATGAAGAAATTCTTGATGCCTATTGCGATAAAAAGTGATACGTGTGCCATGAGACAAGAGGCTTTTTTCCTTTAATCTGGATGCCAAGAGCTCAGCTGAGGGCTTCGACAAATTAAGATCACGAACAAGATCATTAAGCTCATTTTGGGAAAAAGGATGTGGAGTATCATCGCTAAAATCCGCTTCTTCATCCTGTTGGCTCTCTTGAGAAGCGGTAGAACCGTTATCACTATCTTCAGAAAGCATTGCATAGACAGGGACTGGGCATTCATCAGAGTGAGCAACAGGACGACGTGCTGATTCATGATCAGGATACTTGAGAATTTTACGGTTCTTTCTACTAATCCCAGTCACATCAATAGCACAAAAATAGCAGTCTGAGACATGGTTTCTGGGCTCTCTCCATACCATGGGTATTCCAAATTTTAGACTGGTCTTCTTGCCTTTACTCCACTGACTCAGACATTCAGTGCATGACTTGCTCACCATGTGAGGAGCCCAAGCTTTGTCCTGGTTACCAAGTTTCATACCAAAATAGGCATGATAAGTTTGCTTTATAAAAGTTGTGACTGGATTCCTATAAGGAACGAGTGTGTATTCACCGCAAATATAGCAGAATATGTCAGGCCTATTTCGACAAGATCTTCTAGTTGACTTCATTTTAATCTCTAGTAACTTTTAAAGAAATGAAAAAAGTATAGTAATACAACCAAGTTAAAGTATGTGAAATCTTCAGCACCTAAAATAGACTAAAAAAAACCGACATCATTTTTATTTTTAGATTCAGCACGTTAAAATCATCCTAAATTGATTAATAACTGCTATACAATAAATTGTGTGTTGAGCAGTTCTGTCTTATAAGAGAATTCCTAGTATAAAAGAATAAACCATACTTTGACCCAGAAATCAACAAGAAGATGCTATAATCAGTAGCCCTACTTTCTACTCAGCGTTCATTTCTTACCAACTACATATCTTGTTGTACAGCATATTTGAGTATTGAGTTTACTTAAAGGTTTGTGATGTCATAATCATTTAACATACATCACAATAACAGCCTACAACTATAATTATAACGCTACAGTGTATATAGACGTACTTCTAACGTTAAGGTAAAAAAGGTACAAAATAGCAAATATCTCAAAAACCTGACCTGATGAGAGAAAATTAGTATGATTTTCGGAATCAGCGCCCCTAAATTAGTCTAAATCAGCTTAGAGATCTTGGACAAAAAAAAGAGTGTGTTGGCCAGTGTTATTATTCTTATTGACTCATTGAAAAGCTTAAAAAATTTGGAGCAAAGGTGTGCAAAAATCACCCATTAATGATTTCGCGATTTTAAGAAAATTAATCACAGGCTCTAACACCGCATGCGATTTTGGCTTTCGTAACTCAATTATATGTAGAATTTAATTAAAAAATTAATATGATTCTGCAGTGACAATTTCATTTAAACTTACGGTCAGCAGATTCAAATTAAAATTATAATTTTTTTTGTATTAAGAGAAACAAAAAATTGAATCCAACTTTAAATCATTTAATTGCCACCCTGTTAAAAACGAAGCAAGATGTGGGATTAGAATGCAAGTCCACACCAACCAGATGTAAGTCTTTTTGAAATCTATCGCAGGCATGACATAATTATGAGAATGTCTGTTATAATAACTGTAAGTTTGATAAAAGCTATATGGCAATCATTAGGTCGTGTCTCCCGCTTCATTCATGTAATTGAATTAGAGATATCAACTTTTGAGCTGTGACGACAAAAATGCTAAAGACGGTGATACCTGTTAAAATCATGATTTAAGCCTACAAGCCACTTCATTGTTGTGCCGGTTGTTATCCACGTGGATTCAAATGTTTTTCTTTTGAGCAGACACCGCATTATGAATCCTCCATCTCAACCTATTTTGGATTTAATAAACAGCGGATTCAATAATTTTCTGGGACTTGAACGAGTACTGTTTATGTATACACTGTACAAGCAGTTCTTGGCTAACTGACAGTGAAAGCGAACATAAAGTGCATAAAATGATATTTAGTTGAAGAATGACAATATGACAATCAGACAGTGACACTGTTTCGACCTATCAGGTCTTTTCAATGCAGTTGGTGACCGAGAAGAAGCTAGAGGCTATTAATAAAGCATAGCTTGGACCGACACACTTGTGGGACCTATACTAGACCCACTGTAGTGGATGGTCTGTCAGTACTCCGCGAAGACCTATCACTCGTAAATGAGTGGCAGTTGTTGCAGGTAAACAAAGTTGTGCAATAATTTCCGCGCGGCAGGAACAAATAGATGTCTAGATTTCAATCTCTCTTTGCTAGCAGCCTGCGACCCAATGAGTTGACCATGCAGAATGTGGTAAGGGTCCAAGGAAATGCAATTAGCCAAGAAGAGTGTTGGTCCTTGGTGGCGAAGCTCAGCTGGCTGGATGCATGAGAGAATTCGAAGGTTGCCGGTTGGAGTTGGAAGTAGTCACTCAGTGAAAATGCCCAAATCGTCATCAAGAACGATGTCAATGAAGCGAGTGTGCACGCTGCAACACCAAGCTGGTGCACAGCCTCAGCAGTCAAGTAGAACAGGGTCAAAGCAGCTGGGCGCAATGTCTTGACACCAGCACCCCACCCTAAATCCGCAAGTCGCCTGAGTAGCCAAACTCGCGTGGATAGTTATTTGCGCAGTGCCTCAAGGTGATGGCGATACGTGAGCGCTCTGTCCAGTTTCACACCAAAAAGATAAAACGGTCTAAGTAATTAAAAGTAAAAGATAAATGTAAAATATAAAAGTAAAAATAAAACCATGCTAAAACGGTCGGCCCTGGACAAAATGGTAAGACTTTACCATTGTTATTAACTTTAAGCTCACGCTTGGCCTCTCGATTTTGGAGATGAAAGGCTGCCGTAACCGTTTTTAGCATGGCTGAGTTTTTGACGCCAAATCTGGAGATGTGCAGAAAGCGCAGTCATATATTTTTGCTTAAAATTCTTTCCAACGCTTTCCAATCTCCAGATGAGTAAAATATCGCCAAATCGTCAGCGTAGGCATACTTCTTGGAGGCTATGGAAGACAGATCGTATATGTATATGTCGAAACAAAGAGGAGCCAAGACTGATCCCTGTGGGAGACCATTTTTTAGACGTTGACGCCTGCTTGGCTTGCTGTCACCAGTGGTCAAGGTGAAACTTCTGTTTGGAACAAGTTTCATGATCATTTGGACCATGTGCATGTCCGGCAGAAGTCTTAGCAGCTTGCAGGTCAGGCCACGACGCCAGACGGTGTTACAAGCAGCTGTCAGATCAAAAAACACGGCACCGGACTCTTTTGCCTCAAAAGAATCCTCAAAGTTTTGCGTAACCAAAACGATCTTATCTACGGTAGACTATCCGTATCGAAATCCAGCTTGTTCTTTTGGGAGTAAGGGGTCGACTATTGGTTCGATGTAATTGTGGATTAGTCGTTCGAGGATCTTGTAGAGAACGCAGAGCAGAGAGATGGGACGGTAGATCTGTAGGTCCTCTACAGGTTTTGAGGACTTAGGGATTGCGACTACCAGCGCTCTTCTCCAGACTTTTGGAATTTCGAGTTGGCGCCCGAGGGAAGAAAGGAAGCCACATAGCCAGAACTTCAAGCCCGGACCGGCCTGGATTACAAGCTCTGGACAAATAGAGTCAGAGCAATTTCTTTGTCAGAGACTGTATAGAGCCAACTAAACTTCGCGGCCCAAACGCTACACTCTTTACCTCACTGCACCCAGGAGGGAGAACACCTGATCCACAAAATCTCTTCTTCCCATAAGGTGAACGTCTGAGGAAACTTAAATCAAGACATCCGATAACGTCTGCATCACCGAAACTACTGAACTACCCCATTTATTTAGGCACCAATGTAGCACAATGGGATGATTACAAATGTAACATTGATTGGCAGGAAAACACTTCCAGACTTCATGTATTTATTGCAGACGTCAGTTTAGTGCCAGTGTCCTTTCGCAGACATGCATAGGGCAGGCTTGATCACCATCGAGCTGGCGTTGAGCTATTCCTCTCAAATATGCTCAAATTGAAGTCTAAGTTTTACTTATCCTTGTGAGTGTGGTGCAAAGGAGCAAACAGCTGCGTACATAACAACATTCTGTCTCATTTTAATCGAGCTAATGTTCGATTAACTCTTTACAAGAGCTCTGTTTCCTGGCTGACACACACGTGTTCGGCAATTTAATGGACTACTTTCTTATATTGAACATCTTCCCCACGCGACAAAGAAGATGTTTCTATAGCAATATATCTGCTAGAGAAATTTATATCAGGTATATATTTTTGAAAAGGTGAACATTTTGAAATTGTGAAGTCGGGTCCTGGCTTTCGTCTAGGCAAAACAACTACTTTCCTCCATCAAGAAATAATGACTTTAAAAGATATCTTCAATTGCGTTGTCATCATGACGAAACCAATCATTATATGGCTCTCAGTCCGGGTTGTTGATTAATAGCGCCAACTTTCATGCTTGCTCATTTGGTAGTTTTGAAGCAGTTTGCACCGACAGGCAAAATTACGTTTTATGATATGAATTATGAAATTATAATCAACACTTCATAAATGATGTGACATGAAAATGCTTTATTTGTACAACAGCACGCACTTTAAATTAAAAACAAGTATTTGTACTGTGTACTGTTTCGTTTTCGTACTGTGTATTCGTACTGTTTTCATTATTTGTACTGTGTACAAATAATGAAAATTGCAAATCACTTATCATTTTACCGTAGAAATTATAAGCTTACAACATCAATTAATTTTTTAGTAAATATTTCATTAATAGCATTTACTTGTCTATTACATTTACAGCATTTTTCATTTAACTGCGTGACCATACCTTGAATAGTTGTAATTTATCTTTCAGCAACTTTCTTGTTGCATATGTCTTTTTCGTTTTATTTTTAGTTGATGAACCATAACCAAAGCATTATTGTTACATCGCTAATCTATTTTAGGATTGTCAAACTCATTCAGTGTTGTGAACCACATTTGCATACCAGGATTTTATACGGGCCAGACTCTATTACAAAAAAATTTAAGCAGTCAAGACTGTATATCAGTGGCCCACAAACTTTTTTGTCTGCCGGCACAGAAAACCAGTTGATCAAATTTTGCGGCACATCAGCCACGCAAATCTATTGCTATTGAAGGCGAGTGGCATTATTTGGAGATCACCACTTCTCCTAGCAACGATCTCCGAAAATCGTGTCATGTAGCACGAAATGATGCTGTTTTCCAAAAAATATAAAACGGTCATTACCTCACCCGCCGTAACCTTTAAATAGCACTGTATTGTTTTCATTTGATTGAAATTATTTGATGAAGTTGTTTACTGGGCATTAAATAAAAGTGAATCTAAATTTTTGTTTTACCGATGAGAAATAACTACCACACAAATTTCTTTGGGGTTGCCTTTATTTTGGCTAACGTTGCAAAGGCCAGAACGGTCAACATCATTAAAGCCTACGCCAGCGCAAAAACTAGCATTTGCTCAAAGTATTAATTAATTATGAGCAAGATAGATGTCAACTGATTGCCAATCAATTACACACTACCATACAAAGCGTGCCAACATTAACAATATAAATGGTGCAATTTTGTAATATTGAATTGAACCAGGAAAAGTTATTATACAGGTTTATTTGGAAGTTTATATTGTACAAACAGCACAGCGCAACTCTCTACCTATAACAAATTGTTCACATTGCAGTGAAGGACAATGCGTTTCAACTGGATACATATAACCATCATTATGGGAAGTGCCAGAACTTGGAACCACTTCAGGTGTATCATCAATGCACAAAAATGGTTTTGAATGTTTGTGTCCATAATAGCTAGACATCATATATCTAGTATATTCTTTCTTCCAATGAAAAGGACAAGTTTCACCACCAGGAATCATTACCTATAAATCAACATAATTAATTTTGAATCGACTTTTTTCAAATATTTAGCATGTTAAACATTGATAACTTCTCATTAGCCAATCGAATTAAGGTAATTCCACTTGATTTACATAAGTTAAAATAGATTATTGTTATTTTTATTACATGGTTAACACTAGGATTACCGACATTTTTCTACCTCTCCGTTTACGGCCGTGTCGATTTCGACACGTGTTAATTCGTGGCACGGTTCTTCACATTTTTTTACAACCTAACCCTTCCAAAGTTATCAAAAAAGTAACAAACACTTATTTGAAAGTGAGGTTTATTTGAAAATGTGCTTGCAAAGACGTGTTTGATAATGCTCAAGCAAGAGATTGCATACACTTATTGCATTTTACATATATGATCCGGGAGCCATCTTGCGAATATTTTCCACATGTTGGCTAATCACAAAGCATGCACATTGATACTGTTGCATTCTCGCAACCATATACACTGCATCTTCTTCGCTTTCTGGTTGAATTTACGGAACATATTGGCCTATCAGAAGACTCCCTGCTTTGCATTGTTGTTTGCTTTGCAGTCAGTTCTTCGATGAGCTTGAGCAGAAAGTTTTGACGACTTATCTGCGTTCCTGTTGATTTCATAAAAATAACTCTAGCATTTATGACAGCGATGTCCAGAATGTTTTCCCACACTGTCAGTGGCCATCTTTGAGAAGCAGATTTAGTTGAATATAGGCGGGCCATCTGATCAAAGCAATCCACTCCGACTTTGTTCTTGTTGTAAAACAATATCACTTGTGGTTTTTGCTTCACACTACTCTGATCTATGTCAGGTGAATGATGCATGGAAGAAAGCAGGCAAACAGTTTTCTTGGCTTTGGCCTGGTATTTCACAAACAGCATATCATTATTTTTGTGCCAATAAAACTGGCTGCAATGCAAGTTTCCTTTGACGGCATCAGTCATTTTCTTGGCAATTTCGCGACGATTTTTTCTAATAGTTCCAACAATTGAGATTTTTTTCTCTGCAATTTTAGAGCAAGTGGCAAAGATGTAAAAAAGTTGTCGCATGTGATATTGTACCCTTTTCCCCGGACACCTTCTGTCAACCTCATCACAACCGACTCTGCCAGAGGTGTATCACCACGCTGCTCTTTCTCCTGGGCACCAAGATATGGAAAAATGTTCGAAACATATTTGCTTTTTACATCAACCAAAACCCAGAATTTTATTCCATACTTATCTGGTTTGTTTGGCATGTACGTTACAAACGAACAGCGTGACTTACAGGGCATTAGCTGCTCGTCAATAGTCAGTGAATAGTCACATACGAACTTACTCTTGCATAATGAGGAAAATTTTTCAAAGGCTTCTCGAATAGGTGCGAACTTGTCGGCCCCAGGATCTCGTCGTATCCTGTTAGGTTTGTCGTCAAACCTCAAGTATTTCAGTATTTTTATAAATGAGTCACGGCTCATTGCTTCAGAGAAAATAGGCATGCCATACATCCTACTCCAAAGAAAACAGGCGGGATGACCTTTCCCGTAAAGTCCACGAGCATATTGTAGTCCAATAAAAGTCTCAAGATGATGCAAATCTAGGACAAACTCATTGTCACCCCTACGTGCTGCTTGTTCAGTTGTGAATTTTGCAATCATTCTCAGGAGAGAATCATCGATCAAATGCTTCCAGGCCTCATATGGAGTTGACACGCCTCTTGCAGTTGCTCTAGGAACGCCTGTAGCTGCCTTAAAAACATTATGTGCCCCGGTACGTCCAGTGTTAGTTGATGGAGTACAGGTCCATTCCGTTCTATCTCTTCCAAAAACAGATGTGGATGTAGGTTGGCTTTGTTGTAACATGACATTGTCATCTTCATCAGACTCATCTTCACAGTTATCAGGGCACTCGTCGCTGTCACTCACATGCGCATTTGGGCTTTCTCCTCCGCCACTAGCATCTCCATATCCCTCTTCATCAGAGCATTCGTCATCGGTATCCCAGGTAGTAATTACATCAGCTAGTTCATTTGCAGTTATCGCTGGTTGCGTCATTTCGCTTATTTTGAACTATAGTGTATTACAAAATCATGGAACTCAACTTGCAAATGGCCTGAAATAATAAAATAGACACATAAGAAACAAATAAATTAGAAGAACTGATTTCAAAACTTCAGCCTAACCAGAAAATTCTGCTAATATTGCCTTTGTTTACTATGCACGCTTGCTTGCAAAACGATACGTCGTTCAGTTAGAGATCTGCCCACCGAAACAGTGGAAATCACATACCAGAAAAACTGGTCAGAAGCGGGACTCCAAGGCCAGACAGAAAACGCTTACAAAGTCCTTCAGTTAGCTTTCTAAATTGTGAACGTAAAATGAATTGCCGGATAAATCTATTTTGTGTTGAATCACATTTGTGTCTTCATTTGGTCAACAATAAAAACTACAAAAGCAGCCAGACAGAAGTAATTTTCTAAAAAAAGCCGTTAGTGTCGAAATCGACACGTCCGTAATTGAAGGGGTTCTAATTTTCAAGCCGCGAAAAGTCGTATTGTCTGATGAATGTAAACTAAATCCTTTTAATATGGAGAACTAGGGCAAATTCTAGGAAAAGTCAGAGAAAAGTAGATATGTACGAACTCGCAGTTCAGAGAAGCGAAGCGCCAATTATGTTTTCGTGTCGATTTCGACACGACAGTAATCCTACTTTTAAAGATTAAGGGGAAGCAAGATAAAAGTTGCCCCAAATAGGCACATTGTTTATACTTTAGTCAAGCTCATTATAACTTGCACAGAAGTAAACAAAAAAATAAAACAATCATATAATAAATTGCACAAGCGCTAACTAGCGTTAAAAAGCAGTCTCACACAAAAATCGCACACCCTTAAAACCAAACCGAAGTAACGTTATTCCGTACAAAACTCGCAAATATTGAGATTCATACCATTAATAGATATCAAGCACATTGACATTTAGCTCAAAAAACTTATAATGATCTGATTTACTGTTCCTATAGCCATGCAAAGAGCACAAGGAATATTAAAGCCTCCAACAGAAACTCCTTTCTTTCAAGAAAAATCAAACAAACTGCAAAGTGAAAATGAAAGTACATATTCAATTCCGAAAATGTATGCTGCTGCAAATAATTAAAAATCTGTATTAAAAGTTGTTGTTGCGATGCTCAGAAAGTGTTTGTTTTTTTTACACTGTGAGTGAAAGATAAACTGCTAAATTCTTATATCTGTTTTAATACAGTTCTTTGAATTGTGAGATTTTACGGATTTGTTCTGTTTCAAATTACTATGCGGTGTTCTGACAAGCCAAGCAAGCTATTATTGGAACAAGCTAATTACTTGTTTTACCTTGACGTCTATTTACATATCTTCCTGGAGTGTAATTGATATTGTGATCGATACAAATCACGTTTGATCCTCCTCCTCCTCCTGTTTGATTACATTCACTTCCCGCTGTCTCCTCTGTAGGTATTATATTTCCGTTGTTACCAAACAATTGCGGCATTGTTTCAAATTTTACGAATTTAATTCCTATGGTCCTTAAAGGGATATTATGCTCTTAGGAAAACAGTATAACAAGATTTCTTTCCTTTATATTCCAATAAAGTGGAATGACTGAGCAGTCTTCTCTCAGCTTAACCGAAACTGAGCAACCAAAAAATTAGCTTATTCGCATTAATAAGTAAATACATGAAAAATTATTTTTTTTTGATACTTTTCCTGATTTAAACGGTCTTATCAGAGTTTTGCGTAGAGCTTCTAGCAAAACAACCTAAACTATGCAAAAAAATTATGCTCAAATATCAAAAATTAAAAAAATATAAAACTTTTTATTGCTTTTTATGCATTTGATTCATGCGTACGAGATCATACTCAAGTTGCTAAGCTTTATTCAGATCGAGTTACTGCTACTGGCATTCTGTTTGGCCCCATCATTTTTCTGCAACGTAAAAAGAGTTAATTTTCATAGGAGTTTATCGACGCGGAGGGGTAGTAATTGCAATTTTTTTTGGCAATTGGTAAGCATACCAAAGATTGAAAAATAATTTTTAAAGATCTTCTGCTTTGATACTTAACAATACTAAAAATGTGGGGAATGCAATGTGAAATTAAGCTTACTCCGTCCCGAATAAAAAGAATGCAATAGGCTTCAAACAGGCAGCACACATAGCAATATAACATTAAACAACAGCACATGAAGTCCCCAAAATTTTTTGTTCGAGCATGGGTATACCATGCATGATGAATGTCCGGCTTTTTCCAAAGCCTCGGCGAATGGTGAGATAATACTGCCAAATACCTCAAGGTCACATGATATTTGTGCAATCCTGTTGTTTATCATGTGAGACAGGTGTTTCGTAACGGTAGGTGAGTGGTTAGATGGAGTGCTGATGCAAAGAGGCGAATCGTAGAATTTGCGTTATGGCCAAAACTTTCCGGAGTTGAGGCCAAAGGTGATGTTCAAAAAAACTCTTCGGAATAGATTTGTATCGGCCGTGACTTTTAGAGCGTGAATTAAAAAAATGTCTATTAGCTTTTTCTTGGTGCAAGCTTTTTCTTGTTTTTTCTTTTTCTTGATACAGATAATAGGTTGTTGCTCTTCTGTCGATCTATTAGAGAGTAGCTTGGCTACTTTATCAAAATGTAAAAACGGTCCCACCTCTTGAAAACAGTTATGGCTCATTATTTTGTTAAAAATTAGCTGTCCAACGGTTAGAAGCTATGGTTGGAATATATCTTCATGATTAGATTTATAGGAACAAGTGCAAAATTTTCCCCAAGACAACAACGAGTACAAAATTTTCCCCAGTTAGTTATCAAGTTTATTCTTAAGAACATTAGAATCTCAGCTGGCAGGGCATTAAAAGAAAGGCAGTGTACACTGAAGGGGCAGGCCTGGTATGTAAATGTACGGGGCAGTGTACACTGAAAGGGAGTGTACAGGGTGGGGGATAGAGACCTGGGGGTGCAAAAATTTTTTAATTGATATTTAAATGGGGAAATTTATGCACTTGATCCGATTTATAAAATTCAATTAACACTAAAGCCTCTGGTGCTTTTGTTATTTCAACAGCAGTGACGTTTCTCCATTTTTCTGGCGCTAAAAAATTATCTTCCATATTGGTCCACTTGAAAATTTTTTCAAGAAGGCTAGTTCTGAAAAAAAGAGTAAAGCAATTCGTAAGTGAACTGCACATCCGAACAGCAAATCTTGTCGGTTCTGGCTTTTCATAAACAATATTTTTCGCAATGATCCAACGCAACTAGATGCAACTGGTAGGTTGGACCAGAATTCCGAGCCATCACGTGACTTAACCCCAGAATTATTAGTCATACCATCATCCTCATTTTCTCCATTACTCCATGGAGAACTAATAACTTGGTCGGGTAGAACTTATCACATTCCCCGTCATTATCAAAAGACCTGCGATGTTCATCGTTCGTTTCATCTTCGCTAGCACAATGTAGCTCTCTAACTTCTTCCTCTGTCAAATACGTTTCTGTCATTGTTGATTTAGATTTAGACAGTTAGAGTAGAAACAAACTCTAAATAAAAGTAACTATATCACTTTATCAGAAAGGTTAGACTGCGGCGAACCGTACACGCAGTTACGCACTAGTTTCTAATAGTATGTTGTGTACTGTAGCGTACCATATAATTACATCCACGAACTTTTGCAGAGAGATTGCATGAAAAAACGTTTGCTGATACATTCCACATGCATTGTTACGCTACAGTGCCAAGATGCGATCAGGAACTAGTGCATAACTGCGTGTGCAGCTTGCCACAAGACCATATTACTGCATGATTTTTAGATTGTAGGCTAGATGATAACTGAACAGAAGACAAAGCTGTCTGCCTATGAACCCTATACACACAATTGCCCGTCCACTTAAGTAATTAGGCTAAACTAAAACAGGTAATCTAGGTCAGCACAGCAGAATGATTCTGCCTTCATATCACACCATTTTGTGCCAAGCTATGTGGGAAAAAAGTTTTCCAATACAGGTTTCCAAACAAAAAACATACAATAAAACCGCTCAATATTTTCGGCAATCTCTGCTCAGCGATTATAGCACTAAAAAATGTGTGACCAAGTTTTTTGTTTATACTACTAATATAAAAATACACCGACAACCAGCTTTTCTACAAAATGCAGAAAAATAGTGTCCGAATTGAAAGTTTAACATTTATTACATTGCAGTTTTTATTGGATCCGGCTGGTAAGCTATGCTAGAAGAATGTTTCTCTCAATAACCATGATAAATTAAAACTTCAAAGTTTTTCTCAGATACTACACTCACTAGATATCAAAATTAAAAAATCTTGAGGACTTGAGACAATATCACCGATTTAACGCCGCGTCTCAGTATCATAAGTTGAGAAAATTCAAAGTGATGAATGTTGGGGTTGGCGTTAATTAAAATTAATTAAACTTGCTGCAGCAAATGAAGACAATCGATTATCAAAATATGACTCAACAAAATTATAGCTCGGTGCGGAACACACAATAACATGGAATTGCAATTAACAGCTACAATTATAGATTAGTCATTAATCAATGGATCTAAATTCATAGCATAAATATTTGTACGGTTGCTGTTTTTATGCCGGAGGTGAACACTATAATTTTAAACTTTCTTAATGCTCTAATGCCAAAATAATCTCTAAATTAGAAAAAACGCCTCCAAAGAGGCAAGTCTCCAAAATTATGCCATTTCATGTAATCACATTTAAAAAACCACGGACATGCAATAAATTCAGCACTACTGTGGCATATTGTGACCAAAGCTGGATTTCATGACATAGTTGCGAATTTACTGTGGGTCAGAAACTTTTAATCTTTGTAACTAGCGGTGTACAGACATTTCATCACCTAACATTTATTCACCCGACTGTTAATCATGGACATTTAATCACCAGACGTTTAATCACTTAAGAATTTAATCACACAGACACTTAATCACGCGAAAAAGAAAAAGGTCACAGTGACATTATTTATTTATTTGATAGAGTTAGGGTTAGGGTTAGGCTAAGTGATGAAATCTCGTGATTAAATGTCTAGTGGTTAAATGCCTACGTGATTAAATGTCTAGAGGTTTAATGTCCGTGATTAAAGGTCGCGTGATGAAATGTCGCGTGATAAAGTGTGGGTAAACCGTAACTAGCTTATAAACGTAAACAGATAACTGCCTAAGTTTTACTAATATCTTGATTAAATAATAAATTCTGCATCTTTCTAAATAAAAATGGAAACGCAATTTCAAGCGGTTTCAAAGCTATCAGCTTCCAAATGTCAAAGTCTATTTAATTTTTCTTTTGCTCCAAATAGCACCAAACCCCCTTGTCAAATAGGGTTAAATTTTTTTTGAGCTTCAGTCTTTTATCTGAAGTTCTATCTTTTTTTCTGATGTTTTTATTGCAGCGCACATCAAGTTTTATTTATTCAGTGCATTTGTAAAAACATCTTTGTAGTGTTCCAACTACATCTTTTAATGTCGTTAGTGCAGTCCTGTAGCACTCCAACTTCGGGCCCCCCCCTCCCAAAGTAAGCGCAAGAGCCCCTGCGCACAGGTCATATCACTTTAGAGGTGTAAAATTGAAAAGCTGCATTAAGAAAATATACCACAACTTGTACATAAACAGGCTAATGTCAGAATAAAGCATGCCGATACCGAAGGTGCAAGTCATAAAAAATTCGGCACCGATGCCAGAGTTCAGTAGGACATTTATGCAGACACTGCGAAACGAAAGCAATGACACTGAAAAACATGAAAAACTTATAAAAACACAGTATCATTTAAATAGTCTGGAGCGAACCTTTTTGTTCGCAAATGCTGTTATGACATTGTCATAATCAAGAGATCGGGCGCAGTCATTTTCGATTGACAACATGGCTAATGAAGATAGTCTACTGTCTGTCATAGACGTTCTATTAAAAGTTCTGATCAGTTTCAATTTGCTGAAGCTTCTTTCAGCGCTGGCAACAATCACGGGGCAAGTTAGTAAGATTCGAAGTGCGATGTACACATTCGGATACAATTCAAATAAATGAGTCTTTAGAAGATAGTTCAGAAAGTCTTGAGCCGTATTGAGATTGCGTTTTTTTTGTAAAATTAAAACAAACCGCTGTAGCTCAGCGCTCATTTCATCAGAATCAATGTCACCGAACTTTTTTTGGAACTCTTTACAGCAAGTAAGAAGAGCATTTTCTTGTTGCACAAGCAAAAGTTTGTCTCGTGTGTACAAAAACGAAAAGGCGGAAGAAACCTCACGTAACAAATTAAAGCGCTCGTTTATTGACATAATAGCCTGGTCTACTAATGGATAGAAAAAGTTGCTTTTAAATTTCAGTTCAGGAGTAGCTCGTTGTTCCTCTTCACCTTGGTAATCAAACAATCTTCTTTTCTTTCCACTTCTTGACGGAGGAAAAGAAGGATCAATATCCAATTCCTGTGCTATTTCAACAGCAGATGTTGCGGCACTGTCATAACTCGTCGTGCGATAGTTTTGCAAAAACTTTTCAGTTGCCTGGATTTCCGTTTCCATTGTATGAAGGGAGACTCCATACGATTGAAGAATCTTGCTTGCTTTATTGACTTGGAATAGGATATCATACCAAATAAACACCGACAAAAGAAAACTCCATTTTGATAAATGAGCTATCAAAGATTTTGTTTCTGAGGCAGCTCTTCCATCTTTGTTTTCTATGGAAATGGCTTCCAAGTCTTTCAGTGCCAGCAACACCTCTTTTAAATTGTATCGAAGAGGTTTGATGCATTTAATTCTGCTTTCCCAACGAGTATCAGATTGTGACTTTATGGACAGCTCCACATGTTTCTTCAAAATTTCCCAACGCTGAGCAGAGGAAGAAAACAGCACATACAACCTTGTAAGTACTCCAAAAAATGTCAATGCTTCCGTCGATCAATTAGCACTGTCAACAACAACTAAGTTAAGGGTATGGTTTGCACAGGGCACGTAAACAGCTTTGGGATTGATGTCTAGCATTCTTGCTTGGAGCCCAGAATGTTTTCCTTTCATGTTAGCACCATTATCATATGACTGACCTCGACAATCAGACAATTCGAGTTGCAGTTCGGTCGCTTTTTCTAAGAAAGCGTCCAACAAGCCTTTCCCAGTACTGTCACT
The DNA here is from genome assembly GCA_963675345.1 of Trididemnum clinides. Lineage (NCBI taxonomy): Eukaryota > Metazoa > Chordata > Ascidiacea > Aplousobranchia > Didemnidae > Trididemnum > Trididemnum clinides. The sequence goes on along the minus strand of OY776284.1, from coordinate 47,217,927 downwards.
TATTCTCAAGTAGCCAAAAAATGTTTCTTTAACAACAGCAGCTTCTTCATTACATAGTACATAACGGAGAATGACAGACATTTGTTCATGATGTGACATATCTGGAGTGCAGTCCAAAATTATAGAAAAATATTTTGCCAATTTCAATTGCTGTAAATTTTCTTTTTCAACTTCTGTCGCTAGCAATTCAATTACAGTAGTTCATTTTGTATGGTAGGACTCAAATAGTGATCTTTAGTGTTTTTATTCTTGATTCTGTCTTGAAGCTCTTTTAGGATCGGATCTCTTCTTGCCAAAAGCTCAAATATACCCAGAAAATTTCCATTGTGAGAAGATCCTAAGACTTCTTCAGATCCTCTAAAAGCAAGATTCCTTTCCGATAGAAACAAGGCAATGTCGATAAGTCTCTCTAAAACATTTCTCCAAACACGTCTTTCATTGAAAAAAATATTCATCTCGCGTTTGTCGATAGTGGATGAATTTCTTATCCCTTCAGCTAGCAACATCCATTGACTGCAGCATTCTTGGTGGGAAATGCCGTTTTGATGGTCTTTCAGTTTTTTCGAAAAACCCTCACATGTATTTATACCACTACAAAAGGGGCTTAGTGTTTTTCCAAATAGCTTACAACAAAAGCAAAAAACTTGATCTGATTCCCCAGAATAAACTAGCCACGACCGTGAAACACTTTCACCATTAGGTAACACACGTTTGTAATGGTTGGAGGAAAAACGTCGCCTTGGAGTTGTGTTATTATATGGAAAATTCATTATTAGTTGATGTGGTCCACGCTTTACTATATCACATCGTTGAGCATCAGAAATACTTTCAGGCCATTTACATGGGTCATCAGGGATAGGGGTAAATTGAGATTCAGATATTTTTGATATTGAAGGTTGCGTATTGGCAGGTAAATCACAACTTACATTTTCTGGAAATTCACAATCACTTTGATGCTGATCGTCATAGTCTTCTTTTTCTTGTACACTATAGTTTTCTTCATCCCTCTCGGTACTAGTGCCAGGTCTACTCTGCTCAGTAATCTTGAAAAAATCTGTCATCTTGGGCAATTTCGCTACAGCATCTCGAGCAGTGGCTGCTTCTTTTCTCTTTTGAGCACCACTTTTTGAACGTTTCATTCTATACAATGTCAATAAAATACTTTATCTGCACTCTGCAGTGTATATATATTGTCCCGGTATTTATAGCCAAACAGAATTCCAGACCATTCTATGATTGTTGCGTAACAACGGCATTGTTACGTCAATCGAATATTCAAGATTCTACCAGAAAATCAATCGAAATATTCTAGATTCTGCGAGATAAAATGACGTCGCATTCACTTATGATGTCACAAGCCAATTTCTTCCTACAGTTTAAATCGGTTGTAAACAAGTCTGCTGAACTGAAAATAGTCACGTAGCCAAAAAGCAATTTCAGACTAACTTGGGCCCCCAAAGTTGGCCTGGGCCCCCCCCCAAATTGGGGGGTTTGGGGGGCGGCTGCAGTTATTACTGACCGCTACTGAGCCACTTTCATTCTGAAAGCAAGCGAAATTAGTAAAGGCTATTACCGATATAATGCCTTTTGATGTATAATGATATATTTTTGCACCATCATACCAGTTGAAATCTTTTTTAATAATGTGATGGCCATTACCAAAATCATGATAACTGAATTGCTGGTGGAGGTCACGTTATAATAACCTTGCAGTACCGATATGTAAAGCTTCTGACCACTGTGATTCTCCAAGAGACTTTTGTCGCGTATAGCAAAGTGGCACAAAGGACCGAGTTTTGATGCACACATGCACGATTTAGAAAAAAGTTATCCTCTTCTTTAAGGAGAAATAAATTGGTTTGTAATTTATTCATTTAATCCTTTAGCACATTTTATAACTTATTTTTACAACTAGACTGTAAATGCTGAACTTTAAGCTCCAGATCACCTTCTTTGTCACTGACAGCGTTTATGCTGGAAGCAGGAAACATACGAACAGCCAGACACTTTAACTTTTATAAATAATCATATGCACCCAAATACGAAAACGATGCGAGTAGTAGGCCTATTACTTTATAACTTGATTACTGTTTATGCATCAATCTCACTTCGGCTTCCTTTCACAACTTTAAATTCTTTCCCCTTTGCCGGCATAAATTTTGTGATATTATTTGCAGTGCTGTTTTATTTTTCAGGTTTGGAAGGTATTTATCGGCATAATTAATGAATTTCGAAGTTTGAGAGGAAATCAACAAAAGATATGGATCAGTCGATTATAAATAAGAATCAAGGAAGTTTGTATTAGGGGGAAGCATAGTTATAAAATTGAAAGATTGAGAAAAAGATAATGAAAAAATCTTAAGTACTGTGTCAAATTATCTCTATTGTATCTATAAAGGAAACTTTTGCAAAAAAATGGAACAATTGCAGGATTGTATTGGTAAAGCATTAAGAGTAGGAAAGGTTCTGGCAACAAATTATCCATGTCTTTTTTAAATTTTATTCAGCAATTTAGTGCATTATTAATACACAGATGTATAGGCGTTGACATTCTGCCAACATTTTATCTGTATTAGTTGAGCGGATCAAATGGCTAAAAAATACTGTTCTATAACTTTAAGAAAAACAAAAACTGAAATTACGATGTTTATCTTTGGTTAATTTAAACAAGCCTTCTAAATCGCAAACCGTGCACATTTGTAAGCTCATATCATTGCCAAGAATGAAGGGAAAAGAAACAAACATATTTTCAAATTTTTATGTTAAGCACAACAAGCAGTGTTTGCTACATTTTGCACATTTTGGGCTTTGACGCACCATGCAGACGTCAGTTGTTCTATTTCTGCACAATTTAGCAGAACATGTAGGGCGGTATTCTGGTGAAGGTTGTTTCAGACTGTCACACTTTCTTTTTTCCAGTTTTCGTGTTTCAGGAAAGGCTGTCGTGGATCTGACAGCCTGCAAGTGGTGAAGAATCTGCAGCACCATTAAGACTGCCAGTGAGCTCTTTACTTACTTTCAGCATGTACGCTCTTCGGTTGAGGTTGGTTTTGCAAACGGCTTTGTAAATAATTCAAATGTTTATTTGAGCCATACCAGTGACGTTACAAAAGAGAATTTGTGGCCATCTTCTGGTAGCAGCTTTCATGGAATACGGCCTGAAAATTTGATCCAAATCATTTACACCAACTTTGGTTTGATTGCAAAAAAGCACAGTTTTAAACTTTCGCTTGGGAGTATTGTTTTCTGGATTGGAACGTCTTTATGTAAAGTGCACAGAATGTTTACAGATTTCAATTTTTCGGACTGATAAGAAGTGATTGTTGCCGTAGTGTCCTCTGTGGAATGTACAATTATTTTGTCATGCAGCATTCGCTTCTCCTTCAACAAATTTGAAATTTCTCTACGGTTTGATCGAATTGACCCCATCAAGCTGCACTGCCGTTTTGCGAGTGGCAATAAAAAGTCAAAGAAATTAAAATAATCATTATTGAAGCTTTGCTTGAATAAGGAATCATTAGCTTCATTACCACATCCGTTGGCAAGCTGGCATCTCCGTTTCTCGTCAGGTCCTTTCCAAGATAAGGAAATCTGTTGCGTAGGTACTTGCTTTGTACATGGACTGCTATCCAAAACTTTATGTCAAACTTATCGAGCTTGTTTGCCATATTCTGTATAAATTTACACCTTGCCCTGCAAGGAAGAAGTTGTTCATCGATGGTTATATTCACGTTAAGATTGTAGGCCTTTTGGCAATTCTTTATGAAGGGATTTCATAGCAAAGATATCAAGCAGAATTTGTCCGTTTCCAATTTCCTTCTTCTTTCAATTTTCAAATCGAATCTGAGGTACTTCGTAATTTCCAAGAATCTCCAAGGTGGCATAGTAGCATTGAACAAGGGACATTCTAAAAAATTATCCCACGTGCTTTTTGTAGGCTCAGTCCTACCACCAATTACGCCACGTGCCACAATTAATCTCACAAATTTTTCCACTTCTTCTCTCGTAACCAACCAGTTGTGAAACGATGTGCCTCTGTAATAGTGCACGTTTAGATATTCCTCAGCATAGGCTCGTTAAATAGGACGCGGAATCAAGAAAGAGGACTGTCACGCAAGATGCGAGGTGCAGAAAATGCTGTACGTGCTGCTCGAGTTTCAACAATAATCTGCTTTTGTAGTCTTCCTTCACTGACTTGGGAGAGAGCTGAGCGAACCATTGGAATTCGTCTTTGCCCAAAATGGTTTGTCTATCATCATCACTGCCATCTGGAGCACGCGTATCATCATCTGTGTTGGTAGTTACTTCCTCTTCTTCATAATTGTCATTAGAATCAGAAGAGTCCTCCTCATTCTGAATATCTGCAATCATATTGCTTACTTCATCACATTCAGAATACTGGCATTCACCATCAAAAGATTCTAAAGCAATATTTTGCAACAACTGTGACGCTTGATCAGCAGCAAACGTTTACATTGCTTGCATGCAAAAAAACCTATGTCACTAATACTCGTACTTGGATTTTGACCTGTAAAACAAAATTGCAGACAAAACAAAAGATGCTACTCAGTATGATTGTGATTACTAATTATCTAAAATCTCCTGCTCCTGTGGTGCTAAGGGTAAAAGTCTTATTGTCAAAAACAATCTATCTAGAACTTCCGTGACTGAGATGTAGCCTAGTCAAGATAATACTGATGACGCCCAAATGCAGCTTATTCTCTGCTGCATTTTATTGCTCTCTACAGTAACTTTTACGGCAGCAGCATTCAATAGCCTAGGTTATATCAGTTCTTTTTGTAGGTAATACAAGATAGCCAACTGCTCAATATTAACTCGGCTGGTAACGTAGAGCATCATCAGGAAAAGAATAATATAAAAGTAAAGTTACTTCCTCATAGATCATGAAAACAGCAACACAACAAGCGCCTGATAAAACTGACGGGATAAGGTGTAATTTTGATATTTGATTGGGAATAAGGAAAATTAAAATATAACTACCTATTAGGTTATAACCGAAGTAAGCTACCTCCTTTTTCTCTTCCCTAGAAAAATAACTTTGCAAAAAGAAAATACTATAACATCAATCAATAACTGTTGGCGCACATGCTGGTACAAGTTTTTAATTTGTAACGTATCTCGCGTCAATTGACGCGGTCGGTCCTTCTAGGTAGTGCTGTGATTTTCTCGCTATTCCTTTACTGAGATGGCATGGCCTGATTACAAAGCACTTCAGGAAACGCTTCTCATCAAAGTTATATAAAAACGCGTTTCCATGCTAGGAAAAAATGAGTGATCGGTTTTCCCGCGCGTTCCCACCACACTGCACTCCTGGATATTGGACCAACCTGGCGATCGCATGCAAGGCATTGGGGGTGGTATAGCCTTTTTTATTTTATTCCAGGGCCAATTCGCATCGGTAGAACCAAAGAACTTGGTCACACAAGTTTTATTACAAAGGAGTTGCACCAAGTCTTTAAACGAGCTTACTACCAAATAACTTATTTTTTTATTAGTAAAACAAAACCAGGACGGCACCCAACACCACCTCTAATTTGGTGTTCAAATGTTTATTGGAAGAAATGTATGGAATTTATAATGTAATAGAAAGTTTGTAAGAACAGTCTCAATTCATATTTTTGGTGCGACGCTCAAAATTAGGGGCGTAGGTGAGATACCCCAATATATACTAACTCTCCGTTACTGGTCATAGAAATAATATTTTGGGTGAAACCGGCGGCAGCTGGTTGAACTAATATTTCTAATTTGACCAAGTTGACTGATTGCCCCACCAGGCGACACTAGCAGAGCCGGATAATATAATATTAAATCAAAGCAAGCTTTTTGTAACTTTGTAGTTAAGAGAGTAGCGACTTACATTAGATGGGGACAAGGAAACTCTGATGGGCCGGAATATACTTCTACAATATGTAAAGGTATTTAATTGATTGCTGGAGAAATCATTTATAGATTGGTCTATCGCCTTTTAATATTTTTTACTAAAAGTTGCAAAACCAATACTAACACTTTAACCGCATCGTGCGCCATATATGATACACTGGTACTTGGCTCAGCCTGCATCGTGCGCCACATATGGTACACACTCAAAATTATATATATGTTCTAAAAACCATTATTTACAGCAACTCGTTCAATATTTGACATACTTGATGACATACTTAACCATCAACATCGTGTACCACTTGTGTCCCACGGTTTTCTTTACACTAGATGATTGCACTTACATTTATAGAGCAGCACACAACCTCTCACTCTGCTAGCTCAATGGTGACTGAAGATATACAGCTTGAAACGTGATGCAGGCGCGGCATCATGGCTGATCTCAGAGATGCGGTTAAAGTGCTAAGAGACCTACAATAGAGCTTTGTACACCTCATTGCCAATTCTACAAATGTTATCATAAGTTAAAATTACAATTATCTTTCAAAAATCTATGTTGACAGGAGTGTCTGCAACTGAATACCACAACCACCCTGGAGGAGATTCTAATAAGCTGTGTCTCCATTTAAACATCATACACTTTAAACAAAAGTATGTTGACAAAATTTAAGGTAATTCATGTGTGCTTACTATCACTTGATTACGACAAAAAAATATTTTATTTCCGCTTGTTTATTAGGTTATATTTTAAGTTATATTGCTCAAAGTGCATCGCTGGCCTCTTGCATTACTTTCACACATTTTGGACCATTGTTCCTGTAGAGGAACAAATTGTAAAACTAGTCAGTTGTTTGGTATTGACGTAATTTTTAGACAGAGACCTAGTTTAATCACCTTACAAACATTATACAAAATAGCTTTTTTTACTCGTTAAATTCCGTTGCATACGCTCATCGGAAAACAACTATTTTTCTAAAGTCGGAATAACCTTGATTTGCGTAAAAATGCTGACTCAGCACAGCTGTGTGAAAACATTTTACTTGCATTTTATGTAACTACAAAGCCTTCAAAAGGTGATGGTTTATCAGTTTTTGCTCGATTTTGTCTCTGAAGTAATCATTTTTTTGTTTACTTTTTTTGTTCCTCTACAGGAACAATCGATCAAAACGCTATCACCAGCTAACTTTGCGCAAAAAATTTCGCTGCTCTGTCTTCTCGGTAAGCACTTTCTATTGCGGAAACACTTCAAATGACATAAAACAACGACAAAAATACCAGAAAAATACACAATTTTATCACTTATGGCAATCCAAGAAGCACATAGGATCCAAGCGAACACCACATACTTGACATTTTTTTACAGTGTTTTTTGCAGTTTGAGCAGCATCCTTGAGTTTTTGCATTTACAGAGTGGTGCAGACCAACACTAAACATTGGTGTTTATTATTATTCTTCCATTAGGGTCTGAGGATGCAGAACTAGTAGTTTTCAACAAGCCATCTACAACTGACCGGATAAATTCAAGAAAATCAAAACGCGGAGAAGTTGCCACGGTGACATGGAGCCTCCACGCAGCCACTCCCACTCCCACGGTGACATGGAACCTAGCATCTCTTTACAGTTACCAAACAGCGGGCAATACCACTTCTTTGTTTGAATTGTTGGTCTGTATTGGCTTATGAACATATCAAACAGATCGACGCTCCCCCACCATGCCTTGATTGTATTGGTAGAAGCAGAACAGTTGAATTCAATTGAACTTTTTTATTTTAGTCTGGTCGTAGCGTTTTACCAATTTGGTTGGTGCTAGGTTCCAGAAATTTGAACCAAGGTAAACAATCTCGTTGTCCTTCCATTGCACTATAGACATGTAATCGTCTGAGCGGTGTTCATAAAAGCCACGCTCGTCTTTTTCAACACTTTTTGATGGTCGCAGTCGGCACTTTATTGCACGGCCTTCACATATAGTTCCAAGAGCCCAGAAATTCTTTTTGTGCAAATCTCGCAGTCAATAATAACATGTAAAAAATTGTCAAAATAAACACCATGACAAGCAGGGTTTTCAACTATCGAAAGAAGAGCAGACACAACTTGTGGCTCGGCTTGCCACGAATAAACATCTTTGCAGAGTGCCTACCAAAGTATGGTACCATTTGTTCATCAATGACTGGATCTTTTGCAAACACTCCAAACTGCTAGCATTGACTCTATCCTGTAGAGGTCGAGATTTGGCAAGCTTATCTCCAGCAGGAAGATTATTGTTATCAGCAAAATGGATTAACTTCTTTGTGTCTTCAAACTTTTTTCTTGACATTGACCTTGATATCCATGGACAGCTGATATCATCATTTTTTCAAGTACAAGCGCTGATGCGGTCGGCTGTTGTATCCTGTCAATAGAAGAGTTTCAACGAAAGCTTGGATTTCCTGCAGTGTAAGATCAATGACCTCATTTATCGCTCCGTTTCGCAAGCAATTAGTCTATGGATTTCCTCATTCAATAATAATCGAAAAACTGCAACTGGCTCGAGCAGGACAAGATGAGGGTGGCTGTCAGCTAGGTGCATAACATATGCTTCTGGTATTTCCTTCAGATTGCTTTTGTTCTTCCAGAGCACTGCTTTTACATTCTTTCTTTTATCTTTGGCGGTGATTTGTTTTCTTTACTTTGAACTGATTATACGTCGGAAGCGACTTCGCATTCATCGTTGTTATGTATCTTTAAAGTTCCTGCAACATCGTTTGGAAGCAAATCACTTTTGTGGCACTCGTCTACATCATCTTTCTCTGTGTCAAAATTACAGTATCTTTCTCTTCACTTCCTCTTGACCCTAAAACGTTGTCAACTGCTTCCTGCAGAGTTAAATATCTTCTGTGTAACTGGTTACTGGTCATTTTTAACAGAGAAATAATTCACTATCAATTTGAAGAAACTGTTCCGAAAAAGATCAATTTTGTACAGGGTTTTCAGAGAAATATAAACACTGGTACTCAGTAACGAAGCTTTTATATCAAATGCGTTCTGTAACTTTCTTTGAAAAATATAATATTTGTTGTATCTTCTCAGACAGGCTTGTGTGATGCTGCAGAGACGTCCTGCAAATAGTTTCATACGGTAAACCATTATAGGCAAACCACCTCCAAACTTACTAATCTGCAATAGCTGCACTAAATCTGCAGCAGTTTTGCACCCGTATTTGACCATTGTTCCTCTACAAGAACATCGCGTAACTAGGCAACCAAAAGCGAGTGGCAAAATTGTTTTATATTTTTTTCTTAATTAGATCAACAGTAACCAAATACTAAAAACTTACAAGAAAGTGACTTGAATTTCTAGCAGTGGTCATTGATGGGTTAAGATTATACAGTATTTCGTTTTTTAGCTCACAGCAATTTCTTTATACTTGAATAAACATCGTTGTTAAAGTAATACAAGAGACTTGTGATGCATTTGGCAAACTGTAGACTGTTACACTGTTTTGACCTATCAAGTCTTTTGGACACCAACTGCACTGATGAGGCCTGATAAGTCGAAACAGTGTCACTGTCTGCAGTTTGCTAAAAACAACGTTGTGCTTACAATATTTACAAACATTGTGTTTATAATATCACAATTCTGCAAAGCAGGTATCAACATGAGTGTGGTATAATCATAAATATGGTTTTGTTACTGGAAAATGAAAAAATGTGAGTTTTTTTTCAAATTTTGGATTAAGCGATAACTGTTTTAAGCCACAGTTTAGCTCTTCCACTAAATGAATAACACATCTAAGGTGGGAAAGCTTCGAATGAACTATTTCAGATCAAATGAAGGTAAAGAGATGATTTATTTGTAACATTAAGAAGAAGTAGAATAATAAATTAATTTTTTCCTAAAACATTCTGCAATATTTGATAAAAGCACGTGTCATATACAAATTGCCTAATATTTCATTTCTCAAAAAAAGTTAAAAATGCATTTGTACGGTCAGAATTTTTTGAGAAAACGACAAAAACTACTTTTGCAATCAATCGTCAATTATCAAGTGATTTTAAACAAAACAGAAATGAAATTGATGAAATTTGGTGTATCAAACGCTGTCTTTTTTAAGCAAAAAGCAATTTCTTCCATTAAGAAATGTAAATTTTAAAAATCATTTTTCATTGTGACGTCATCATAACGTCAAAACTCCTTTAAAACGCACACTTTGGGAAGTTAAACAATTTTTCCAGGTTTTATTTATCCTAGTGCAATCAGGAGGGAAATAAAAATCTAATAACAAACACCCTATTCACAACGCTATCTCACCCTCTTACCAAATTATACTCCCTAAATTCCGTGAAATTAGTACGTAGAATGTAGAGCTGGTCCAGTGCGTGACCAGAAACACAACATGAACATTCGCACAAGCTCTTAAAGTTTCTTGTTAGGTTTAACTATTACTTTGAAAAATGTTTACATGTAACACTCGGTACTTAAATTACAAAAAAATTTTGATTTCTAAAAGCTATGAGCTGATGGCGTTGTAAATGTTCTTCTGGCTTTAACAATGGCTACGTGCTTTGCATGAGGTGTAGTGCTCATTAGTAATCATAACTGAGTAAACTGTGTTTCGTATTTTTGCTTTACACTACTTCTATTCCTGATTGCCAAATATATGGAAATTCACAGTTGCATAAAATTACATCATGTTCATAATTTTACCAAAGCCATTACTTAAGTGTGATTGATATACAGTAATTGAGAAGCAACAAGAATGATACTAAAAATTGCACTTTGTATTGAAATTATTCTCTGGCAATGCCAACTTTATTCGGAAGAAGTCATTATTGATTGCTTGAAGGAGAGAAATGAATTACGGAAATGTGTGTCTCAGTGAAACTTTTTTGTTGGAAAGCGTCTTTAATTTAATGAGCATATGCAACACGAGTCATAGATTTCTTTTTTTAACTACTGTACAATCGTTTTTTTATTGTATTTCAAAAAATAGTTCGAAAAATTTTACGACTAGAATAGTAAATCAGCGTTGTTAATGTGTCAAAGAAAATTGCTCAAACAAACACAACGAGGGTTAAAAACTTGCTGTTGATGATTGGATTCTAGCTGATTTGCAATAGATTTTATTTGTTAAAACAAAAAGTGTTGACAGCCAAATGATAGGGTGAAATTTATTTATTGTTGATAATTGGTGAGGCAAAATTTTTCAATAGAGTTAATTTTTTGGTGGTAAGCTTGAGCGGTGGTTTTTGTAGAGGTTCAATATAAAAGGAGTAAGTTTCATGTTCTTAATTTGATAGGTCGACAAACAGTCAAATTTTTACTGTTAGCGCAATCTTTTTGAGGATAATAATGTCAATCTTTTATAATAACACTTTAGTAAAAATGTTTATTTGTAAGGTTGAGAAAAAAATAATAACTGTGATAAAACTTAGTTGACATTTTTGTTTCTAGTGGCAATGTTTGCGAATTTTTTGTACGGGAATACAGTTTGCTTCTTGTTTTCACATATAAACGATTGCCGCGCCATAATCAAAGTCAGAAGATATTATGTGCGCCTGTGTTGCTATCAAATAGTTGCGGCAATTAGGAGGCGCAACACTGTATATTTGATGAGTAAAAGAGTATGCAGTAGACCAAAGAGACATCTACAACGCTAGTTTAGACAATCTTTTCATTGTTTAATGTAAATCAAAAAAAAGCGGACGATTTTTTTGATTCAGGTGTAGTGTGCAATCTCATCATCAGCTGATATTTTACTATTTTACGGTGAAGTCAACTGTCCAAGAAAACGTAACAAATTTATTTAGATTTTGCTTTAGCTAGAACTTAGTTTTTTGAATGATGTCAAAGGCGAAAGCAAACAAAACGTCTAAAATTTAATCCGTACTTCAAGACTTCCTGTAGAATTTAAGAAATGTCCCAACAACGAATTATATCACAATTTGTATAGCTTTTAGGTTTGTTGCATCAAACGCTTTCACATTAAAAGACGTCAAAACAAGTCCAAACACCAAAAAGCGTTCAGCAGAAGATCTGAACCGCTAATCCGATGCACTTAGCGAACGTTTTTGAGGAGCAATAACACCGATTTTGTGGAAAGATTACCTAGGCAATTTTTTCTGTTGACATTCCTTATTACAAGCTGAGCAATAAGCATATCAAAATTCTATTTCACTACATGGGTTACTGTATGCCATCTGCAATTACTGGTAGAAAAACAGTACTACATTAAGAGCAAATACGTTACAGCGGATAAGAAGCGCTGTACATGACAAACAAATTTTTTGTTGTTTATCAGAGCATTCCATCTGGCATATAACATTTAACTTTTCTAGTTAGAAGCCTAGAAGCACCACGCGTCAGTTATTTGTTTGACTCTCAACCTCTACCATGAGCACCAAATAGCATCAGCATTGTTTAACCAGTTGAGATGGCTGTTAAATTTCTTGGAACCCACGGAAACGCATTTTTGTGTTTTGTTGCCTGATGCTACAAAATATATGATTGCTGTAGTGCAATTCTAAAGTCTCTGTATCCCAAGTTGTTTCGTCTGACATGTGTAGTAGATTTATAGAACATTTGTGCTATACACATCAAATCTCACTTTGAAGACGTTGATTAAATAATTGCAAAAATCAAAAGTTGGCTGCTTATGTTCGGCGTAGGTATTGCAAGGATTTATCCGTTTTCGTTGATTAAATACGGGTTTTAATATAAAAACTCAAAAAACATTAATATATTCAGTCAAATTTTGTTAGGTCTAATGCGTCAATTCTTTTGAATTTTTAAATCAATTTTTTTAGTTTGTCTGTCTATAAAAGCTTGCCCTAACAAATAGACTTTATGATTAACCAGTTGTTTGTGAAAACCGGACAACCTGAGAATTGCAACAGTACCGGGAGAAAACCCGAATTTCAACCATAACAGACAAAAAGCATAGCACAGTGGTTCTCAACCTTTTTTATCTCATACACCCCTTTAATCGTTATTCGCACATAAAATCCCCCCTTAGAAATATAGTTTGTAAAAAACACTTTTACATCGGTATACTAAAAAAGGAAACTAAACTCTTCTCAGTGAATAAGCTCTTTAGCCTCTGATATAAATTACCGTATTTTCGCGACCATAAGGCGCACCGGAGTGTAGGGCGCAGTATCAAAAAACTGCTGCAAATGCATTTTTTTTCTTACATAAGATGCACCGGACTATAAGGTGCATAAATCAGACAAAATCCTCATTTGTATTTTGCATGTTTTAAATTTAAAAGAAACGATTAAACGAACGAATAAGCAAACAAACGATTAGCAAACATGAAAACAAAAGATTATTTGAACAAATAAACGAACGAGCGAACGAACAATCGAAAGAATAGACAAAGAGTGTTCAAACGCAATAAGCAAGAAATGCTAATGCGAAAAAACACCGCTGTTTGTAACATTAAAGATGGTTCGCAGTTTTCTTATAAAGCATATTTTTATCCACTCATAAGACGCACTGGACGATAAGGCGCATGTTCAATTGAAGAGCCCAGTTGTAAAAGTACTTAAGTCACATTTTAGAAAAAATGAGATAAGAGTGAATATTGGTTGTTTATCATGCATTCTGTATGTTAAATAAAAAAAATTTCGAAAAAAGTGTCCGCAAATCCTTTTTGTGTGGAAGTTAGTAATTCCCAATTTTGCGAATTTTGGCGCTAAATGTACCTAAGTCCATCAATTAAGTTTAAGTTCTGATCTCTTTAGTGCTTAGGGACAAACTACTGTTAGATAATAGACAGGTTAACAAAATACTGTAGGTAGTGTACATCGGAACAAAAGCCTAGGCCTACCGCACGTCCACCACTACCAGGCTAGCTTCTATGATATTTCTATTTGAAATGTGTTGCATGATCTGGCGATTGCATTAAACAATCATTGCTGTTGTTGTAGTTGTTGCATTAGCATAGGCTAACCAGTATGATTGGCATTGTCACCAGTTCAGAGTTAGGCTATCAGTAGCCTACCGACCTTCCTTTTAAGCCAACCCTAAAACAGAAACAGTAGAACTTGGTCCTCGGTAAATTATGAGATAAATGCATTTATTTTTTACATTAGAAAATATTAGGCTTATCATGAACATATTTGAAAAAAAAGCAGGCAGGCTAAATTCGTACATAAATCAGATAGATTTTCTAAACCTGTACAGTGTATCGATAAACTTTTGGGATTTTAAACCATTTATTACAGATTAGGGCTACACTAACCCAGTCTGTGTTAAGCTCTCTTTTACCTAAACTTAGAGGCTATAGATTACTGATAATGAATACTGCAAATTTTTTAGATCTGGTTTAATTTGTATAAATTTTTAACTTAATCTGTTAATTGTGCTTTTGGAGTCATACATAGAAAATTCAGAACATTCAAGAAAAAGAAAGAGGAATCTCAAAAACTGAAAAAAAGCTGAGATCAAACAGGCTAAAGCAAGAGGTTAGTACGTTTCACACTAATCACATTTGCTTATGATACTACTACTGTAGGCTGTAGGCAACAGTTAATGGTAAGAGCATATTACACAGTATGCTGAGATACCGTACATCTACTTAAATTGTTTTTTTTTTGTAATTCAGTACTGGCAACCATCAATGCAAATTTTCCTTGAAGGGTAACTAATGACTTCTTGCTCTACGTCTAGTTTGATTACCACACATGCTTGCATAAAAATATTATCTTTGTTTCAATTTTTCTTCACCATTTATGTATTCGTTACTTTTTCTGTGTTATTCTACTATACGTGCCCATTGGTCAGATGTCCTGACACTCTCAGTATTATCTTAAATGGTCTAAAAATTGCTTATTATTATTATTATGATCAGATCAGTTGCTGTCCTGGCAGCAGTTGTCACATTTATAAAATTAATGCCTCACATTGTATTTTTCAGAAGAGGAGCATGAAACATACTCTGGTGCAAAAGTGGATGCTAGGAAGCAGGTCATGGTGGAATGAAGGTGTCGTTGTTTATGTGAATTCAGTGAAGAAGAACGACATCAAATATTTGAAAGCTTCAATAAAATGAGAATCCATGAAGTACAAAACGCTTATCTAACAGGTTGTGTTTCAGTAGTGCCTGAAAACCAGCAAAGACTCCGACCACGTAATGAGGATGGTCAAGCACGAAAGAGCTTCATTTATACTATATCTTCAAGCAGAAATACTACCCCTGTGTGCAAAGCTTTTTTTCTTGGCTTGCATGGTATTAGCCCTGCTGTGGTACCATGGGGTCAATATGACCCCAGGCTTATTTGATAGGCTAAATATTCCAAACTTTGAGATTATAAGCTTTCATCTCGCTTTGTATTTTCTTTGCAGGTTCTTGTCAACTGTTTCCATTCATTCAATCTTAATTTTAATGTTGCCTTTTTTGTATATTTTACATTTTATTTGTTTGAGGTCATATTGACCCCCTGAAAGAACTACTCATATTGTTGATTGTTCTCCAAGCTAAGCGCAAATTGGTGACCCCGCAAACACCTCAGGTTGTGAAACAAATCATTTGCAGCTGTGGAATTTTACCAGAAGCACCTCTAGCTGTTCAAAACATCACCAGGTATTGTCCATCAAGGCGCAAGAGATGCAAGATTGTCCGAGATTGAAGGACAAAAAGTAGCAACCTTACTGTCACCTGTAGTAGATGTCATTACACCACTTGCGAAGAACACGGCAAGGTGGTCTGTAACCAGTGTCAGAAGTAAAATATTTATGTATTGTGCACTCCACTAGATTTTTCAAGCAATAAACACAGACTGATAACAAATTGAGTTTTTCTACTGGTGGCAAAATGTATTTTTAGTAATGGGGTCATATTGACCCCAAGGTACTGCTAAGTGATTTTTTTCATGGTAACAGAGCAGGGTTAAAGAGTCCAGACTCAAGCGCAAGGTTCTCAATTTTGAGAAGGATATTACTGATGGCAGAGGACATCATCAAAACCATCGCACAGTTGGGGAAGATGTAAAAGAAGCGGTACAAAGCCACATAATTGATTTTCCAGCACGTGAGAGTCATTATAGCCGCAGCAAAAATGAACACAAAAAATACTTGGATTCTTCACTTACTCTGGCTAAAATGCACAGATTGTTTTTGTTGAAACACCCAGACTTGACCTCATTATGTCAGTACTCCATGTACTCAAATATTTTCAACTATGAATTTAATATTGCGTTTGGATATCCAAGAAGTGACATATGTGACTTATGTGAGAGGCATCAAGTTGCTATCAAGGCTGCTGCAGCAAAGAGTAATTTAGCTGAAAAGCGTGAACTGGAGGTTGAACATGAGTTGCATATTCGTAAAGCAGACGTCTTCACAATACAAATTAATGAAGTGAATGAATCAGCTCAAGCTTTGCTGCCTGATGGCGACACGGCAGTTTTGGCCATGGATTACAAAAAAAAATTTGCCGTTGCCTCTCACAGGAGTATCACAAGAATACTATAAGAGGCAATTGTGGATTCATAACTTTTGCATTCACGACAATGTCACCAATGACGCAACCATGTTCTTATATGCAGAGCACTACGCCAAGAAAGGACCAAATGAGGTCTTATCATGTTTAAACAATTATTTCGGTGGTCTTCCAACTTCCATCTCTAAGGTGCACATTTTTTTGGACAACTGCTTTTCTCAAAATAAGAATCGATACCTAATTGCGTATTTGAACGTTTTGGCACAAACCAGATTTGATGAAATTTACGTATACTTCCCTCTCCCTGGCCACAGTCGCATGCCCTGTGACCGAGACTTTGGCAGAATAGAGAAAAAAAGGAGGAAGAAAGATAGGGTGACACAACCATCAGATTGGGTGAACTTGATAAGGGAGACGGATTGTACTAATCCTTTTCGAGTTGTGTATGTGGAGCACCCTTTGACGGATGACATGTTGGGTGATGGCACACCCATTGTGAAGGTTAAAGACTACAAGAAAGCTTTTGACCAAGTTTTGCGCCCTCCAAGTGGGATTTCCGGTATTCGTGGGCTACTGCTTCAGCGAGGCAAAAAGCCGATGTGTCGCTACGCAATGACCACTCATTGCCTCACGTCAGTCACGATTTTAAAAAGAGGCAAGAAAATGAGCAGCCTTGTTTCTGCGATGGCGAACGTTCAAGCAGCTTATTGTCGGTACTTGCCTGTTTTAAAGCTGCAAAGCTTAGAGATGTTTAGGATCTTTTAAAGCATGTGTCATTGACTGAAAATGCAACCTTTTATTCACACCTAGAAGGCCATGAGGATAATACGGCACAAGTCGATGAAGAACTTGGATAAACTTTATTTTTCTTTTGATTCTGTGACTTCCTGTTTGCTTGTGCAATTCTATTGAGCAGCAGAGATACAATTCTATGAAGAACTTGTACAGGTGATGTAGAATTGAAATCGCAAAGATACAAGAAATGGTTGCGAAGACATATTTAAACAGCAGAGCAATCAAGTATGCATGGTTTTGTCACCTGTATCGTAACTAGGATTTTGATGTTTCGGAATCAAGTGAATGACATTAATATGAACGAAAGCACGGTGACTAGCTAGCTTTTCCTGTAGAAGATAAATAAAATTCTTAACTGAACGATGTAGACCTAATCCAGTGCAGTCAGAGTACATAACATTAACATTGTTCGCCATAATAAAGCCACTCAAATACCAAAATATACCATGGGCCAAAACGTAGCACACCGAATGTTTGTTAATATTAACTCAAGATTTAAAGATACGGTACATTAGTAAAGGTAAAACATCATTTTGGGTATTCTATTAACAGTATTGTATTATTGCAAACGGAAGTTGCATCACGTGGCTGGAGCAGAAACAATACCTTTCGGTGAATTTCTATACTGTAGACTATGTTGGAAAAAACAACGAAGTCCACTCATTAATGGAAAAAGTACCTTAAGTCCATCATATTCACAGTAAAAGTGCCTAAGTCCTCATATTCACAGTAAAAGTACCTAAGTCCAAAAATACAAATCTCTTTAACTTTTTGATGTAAAACTGCATAAAGTGGTAAATAGTCTTTAAAAAGCCCCATTTGACAGTGCCTATCCAGAACGGGTAAACTTTTAATCGCTGCGCGCACAACCTGATTTCACGATCATATGGAAAATTTTAAATGCCATTATCTCAAAACTGTTATTTTGTGACTTAAGTACTTTTAGAACTAGACGCTTCAATTTCTGAGAAAATTTTTGGCTTTTAGGTGCGCCTTACAGTCGCGAAACTACGATAATACAAAATTATTTGTAATTAACCTTTCTGAATAATATTTTTAAATGAAAAGAATAATTCAAAACTCAAAAAACTTTTTTGTTTATGATACGAACTTAACACTCAATGGGATACTTGTGATTGTTTTTTCTTTGACAATTCATGGATGCGTTGAAAAGTGTTGGAAATTGCACAGCGCAAATCATTTTCCACATCCAATCTGTTTCTTTGTTTTGTTTTCATTTGCAAGAGAGTTGAGAACCAGGATTCACAAAGATATGTGGAGACAAACGGAAGGATATCTTGGATAGCTTTTTTTGCCACTTTAAGATAGTAATCGCACATCAATTGCCAAAATTCAGTGATTGATTTTTGATTGAATAAATCTCTTGCGAACGAATTAGCTTTGAGTT
The DNA here is from genome assembly GCA_963675345.1 of Trididemnum clinides. Lineage (NCBI taxonomy): Eukaryota > Metazoa > Chordata > Ascidiacea > Aplousobranchia > Didemnidae > Trididemnum > Trididemnum clinides. Next base: position 47,199,403 of record OY776284.1, on the reverse strand, counting down.
CTAAAAATTCATCCGGCAAACTATCAGGAATTTTTTTAACTGGCAATATGAAGGGATTTCGTATAAAACCAAGCTTATCGTCATTAATATCAGGAAAATATTTTATGAATTCTGATTCTAGTGCTTCTAAATGTTGCAAAATCAATACTTTTTGTGAATCCGAAAGCACGAGTTCTTGGTCATCAACTTTCAGAATTGATGATAATTCTTCAAAAATTGTAACATTGCCCATTCTAACTTTTCTTTTCCAATTATCGAGATTGCTCGTAAAAGCTTTCAAAGTATCTTTAACCCTTAGATGCAGGAATGGGTCTGGGAGGCCCGGCAAGGATTTTTTTTTTAAATTTATCTCAATCCTACATACCATATGGCCGAGGTGTTCCGGGTATTCTTCTGCAACTTATGCTAGATTGCTTTCGTGGATTGATCCAGAAAAAAAAAACCTTTGAGGTGGGAGGGGCACCCGTTTCATTAGACTATGCTAAATTTTTGGGGTGCCACTTTCGCTTGGACTTCCAGTTTTTTTGCTTTGCCTCGATCGTTTTACAATATTAGGCAGATATTTTTCGGAGTATGTCTCTTTTGCTACTTGTTTCTATCATTTTTTCACGGCCTAAAAAATCTCTACTGCCTCTAGTGGTCATTTACTTAGATTAGCACGTGGTCTTTGCTTAGGTTGTGAACGTAGAAAAACGTTTGACTGAAGTCAGATCGTTAGTAATTTTTGCTTGTTAGTATTGCGATTTGTTTCTAGTGAAGATGGCCAAGCGTAAAGGTGATAAGCTAAGGCTTGACGAAGTAGAAGATATGATTGAAGAGGGTGTTTTGAGCGTAGACGAAGAATCAGAATGTTCAGAGGATGAAGATTTTGAGCCAGTCTCTAGCAATTTGCCTTCATCGTCTGAGAGTTCAGAGGAATCAAGTGATGACAGTTCTGATGAAGACAATGAACTGCACATAGAAATCGCTAATCGGACTGGTCGCAATGGCACATATTGGAGATCGGATACCCCTCCTCCAAGTAGGACCCCAAGGCATAATATTATGCATGAACAGCCAGGCCCTAAACGGACTGTGATAGCAAATTCTCCATCCAATGCATTAGAACTGCTTTTATCAGAAGAGATTCTGGATGAGGTGTGTAAATACACAAACTTGGAAGGAAGGAGAGTGGTGAGTAGTAGAAGAAAGCGGTGGAACAATGTATCTAAGGAAGAACTTCTAGCTTATTTTGGGCTTGTACTTCTTGCTGGCTCTGAAAAGCAGTGGGACGTATCAACACGCGAGTTGCTTGGGAATGACTTCTCAAACCCTATGCACAAGGCAACCATGTCTGTAGGATGATTCGAAGACATCCGTCGCTTTTTGAGGTTTGATGACAAAAGAACGAGAGAATTCCGCCTGCAGACAGACCACATGGCAGCATTTAGATATATTTGGGAACTTTTTATTTCAAACTGCAAAAAATGGTACAGTCCACACGAATGTGTTACTATTGATGAGCAACTGGTGGCTTTCAAGGGACGATGTAGATTTCTTCAGTATATTCCAACCAAGCCAGGAAAATACGGCATAAAAATCTTCTGGTTATGTGATTCGATAACAAACTATGGCTTCAACGGAAGTGTTTATACTGGTAGACAACTAGGTTGGGAAGTGAAGAGAAACGTGGGTAGTAGTATTGTGCATGAACTGTGCTCCCCTTTGCAGCACAGTGGTCGCAACGTAACCGCAGACAACTTTTTCACAAGCGTGCAATTGGCTGAATCCCTGCTGAACAAAAACCTAACATTAGTTGGGACCCTTCGACAAAATAAACCGGATATACCCCCGATTATGAAAGCAAGTAAAAGTCGGGAACGGTACAGCACTGAGTTTGGCTTCAAGGGTAACACCACTATGGTAAGCTATGTACCAAAGAAAGGAAAGGCGGTTATAATGCTAAGTACTATGCATCATGACAAAGCTATTGATGAAGGCAGTTCAAAGAAAAAGCCAGAGGTAATACAATACTACAATGGTACCAAAGCATGAGTGGACACCTTCGACCAAATGATTCGCACATATAGTTGCAAGCGGCAGACAAAAAGATGGCCAGTAGTGATGTGGTACAATTTGCTGGATGTTGCTGCGCTAAATGCTTTCCTCATCTTTTCAACACAGAATCCGGAATTTGAAGTAGGAAAGACCCACAAGCGAAGATTGTTTCTGCGAAATCTCGCAAAGGAATTGGTAATTCCACAAATGAGAAGGCGACTGAGAGTGACTACAAACCTACGGTCAACTGTACTTGTGGCAATGGAACGATGCGGGGTCAGAAGAGAAGAAAATGTAGGCACTGTTTGCGAGACACCTGTAACCAAGCGAAAACGTTGCCACTATTGCCCTTCGAAAAAAGATCGTAAAAGTGCTATGGTATGCAAGAAATGTAACAAAAACGTGTGTAAGGAACATAGTCATGTCGTTTGTAACAATTGTCTGTCTTCTTATTTTAGTACGTACATGTCTCCAGAGTGAGTTTTGGATTTGATTTTCTTTCTGATTTTGTACATAAAGTTATACACTGGAACCAAAATACATAAAACATACTTCTACAATATTGTACTTTGAGTGTGAATGCTCCAATATATACCAACAAACACAACCGCGAATTAAAACATACTCCTTTAGAACAGGTGGGCCTCGCAGGCCCGGTTTCTGTATTGGTGGGTGTTCATAGGTTCCTGCATCTAAGGGTTAAATATTATTACATTGGTGTTTTCACTTGCATCTTCAGATTGAGTTTATTCAAATGGTCAAAAATATCTACCATATAAGCAAGGTATCTTATCCATCTATCATTCTTCAGCAATGAAGCAAATTTTGTTTTCTTTTTAATCTTAAAAAATGATTTGAGTTTATTTCTTTGCTCGAACACTCGCTTGGTGACATTTCCTGTTGAAAGCCACCGAGTATTTGTATGAAACAGAAGCACGTGGTAGTCTGCATCCATATCAATGCAAAGTTGCTGAAGCAATTGGGAGTTTAGAGCCCCTCCTTTGATAAAATTTACCATTCGAATTGTTTGATCAAGAACTTCATGTAATGGAGGAGGAAGCGTTTTGGAGGCCAGCGAATGGCAATGAATCATACAATAAATGCCTTTTGTGTTTGGAGTTTGCATTTTAGCATAAGCTTGAAATCCAGATTTGGTTCCCAACATAGCTGGGGGTCTTTCTGTGCAGCACCCACATAGATTTTCCCACAAAAAATTTTCTGATTTGAAGAAAGATGAAACTTTTTCGAAGATGTCGATGGCTTTTGCAGTTTTTTCGAGACGGGAGCAAACAAGGAGCTCCTCTTTAAAATCATTTAAATGGACATATTTTACAAAAACCATTAACTGGCAACATGATGCTACATCGTAGATTCGTCGAGCTGAATTGAAAATAAGCCAAATGCAACAGATTTGATCTCTTGTACAATTTGATCCCTAATGTCTGGAGCCATATTTTTGATCCTTCTCTGAATTGTACTGTTAGATAACGACACAGCAGCAATTTTTTCTTCTCTTCATTTCCAAGCATAAGCTCAACTATTTTCAACGAGCAAGGTTTTATCAAATTTTCACCGATTGTATGCGGTTTTTTCTGCCTAGCTATCTCCAGAGCAACATAGTAAGAAGCTTCAATTGCATTTTTGTTTTTTTCATGATATGCCCCTTTTGAATCCAGTCTTATCTTTTTCAAAGCACTCGCATGACTTTCAAAAAAACCTCGGCTTTTGTCCTTGTGCAGTTGGTAAGCATTTTGTAAATGTTGTTTTAACTTTGTTGGTTTCAAAGAATCATTTGACAGAACTTTATTGCATATCATGCACTGAGGTCTTTCCTCGCCATTATTAATACTGCATGTGAATCAATATTCAATGTATAAATCCTTGTATCTTCTTTTTTGACACTCATGTTGAGTAAAATTTTAATGATTAAAATTACTTTTTAACACTCCTGAGGTATCTAGCAAATCAATTTTGATTAACACTAGGATTTCCGACATTTTTCTACCTCTCCGTTTACGGCCGTGTCGATTTCGACACGTGTTACTTCGTGGCACAGTTCTTCACATTTTTTTACAACCTAACCCTTCCGAAGTTATCAAAAAAGTAACAAACACTTATTTGAAAGTGAGGTTTATTTGAAAATGTGCTTGCAAAGACGTGTTTGTTAATGCTCAAGCAAGAGATTGCATACACTTGTTGCATTTTACATATATGATCCGGGAGCCATCTTGCGAACATTCTCCACATGTTGGCTAATCACAAAGCATGCACATTGATACTGTTGCATTCTCGCAACCATATACACTGCATCTTCTTCGCTTTCTGGTTGAATTTACGGAACATATTGGCCTATCAGAAGACTCCCTGCTTTGCATTGTTGTTTGCTTTGCAGTCAGTTCTTCGATGAGCTTGAGCAGAAAGTTTTGACGACTTATCTGCGTTCCTGTTGATTTCATAGAAATAACTCTAGCATTTATGACAGCGATGTCCAGAATGTTTCCCCACACTGTCAGTGACCATCTTCGAGAAGCAAATTTAGTTGAATATAGGCGGGCCATCTGATCAAAGCAATCCACTCGGACTTTGTTCTTGTTGTAAAACAATATCACTTGTGGTTTTTGCTTCACACTACTCTGATTTATGTCAGGTGAATGATGCATAGAAGAAAGCAGGCAAACAGTTTTCTTGGCTTTGGCCTGGTATTTAACAAACAGCATATCATTATTTTTGTGCCAATAAAACTGGCTGCAATGCAAGTTTCCTTTGACGGCATCAGTCATTTTCTTGGCGATTTCGCGACGATTTTTTCTAATAGTTCCAACAATTGAGATTTTATCTTTCTGCAATTTTAGAGCAAGTGGCAAAGATGTAAAAAAGTTGTCGCATGTGATATTGTACCCTTTTCCCCGGACACCTTCTGTCAACCTCATCACAACCGACTCTGCCAGAGGTGTATCACCACGCTGCTCTTTCTCCTGGGCATCAAGATATGGAAAAATGTTCGAAACATTTTCGCTTTTTACATCAACCAAAACCCAGAATTTTATTCCATACTTATCTAGTCTGTTTGGCATGTACGTTACAAACGAACAGCGTGACTTACAGGGCATTAGCTGCATACGAACTTACTCTTGCATAATGAGGAAAATTTTTCAAAGGCTTCTCGAATAGGTGCGAACTTGTCGGCCCCAGGATCTCGTCGTATCCTGTTAGGTTTGTCGTCAAACCTCAAGTATTTCAGTATTTTTATAAATGAGTCACGGCTCATTGCTTCAGAGAAAATAGGCATGCCATACATCCTACTCCAAAGAAAACAGGCGGGATGACCTTTCCCGTAAAGTCCACGAGCATATTGTAGTCCAATAAAAGTCTCAAGATGATGCAAATCTAGGACAAACTCATTGTCACCCCTACGTGCTGCTTGTTCAGTTGTGAATTTTGCAATCATTCTCAGGAGAGATTCATCGATCAAATGCTTCCAGGCCTCATATGGAGTTGACACGTTTCTTGCAGTTGCTCTAGGAACGCCTGTAGCTGCCTTGAAAACATTATGTGCCCCGGTACGTCCAGTGTTAGTTGATGGAGTACAGGTCCATTCCGTTCTATCTCTTCCAAAAACAGATGTGGATGTAGGTTGGCTTTGTTGTAACATAACATTGTCATCTTCATCAGACTCATCTTCACAGTTATCAGGGCACTCGTCGCTGTCACTCACATGCGCATTTGGGCTTTCTCCTCCGCCACTAGCATCTCCATATCCCTCTTCATCAGAGCATTCGTCATCGGTATCCCAGGTAGTAATTACATCAGCTAGTTCATTTGCAGTTATCGCTGGTTGCGTCATTTCGCTTATTTTGAACTATAGTGCATTACAAAATCATGAAACTCAACTTGCAAATGGCCTGAAATAATAAAATAGACACATAAGAAACAAATAAATTAGAAGAACTGATTTCAAAACTTCAGCCTAACCAGAAAATTCTGCTAATATTGCCTTTGTTTACTATGCACGCTTGCTTGCAAAACGGTACATCCTTCAGTTAGAGATCTGCCCTCCAAAACAGTGAAAATCACATACCAGAAAAACTGGTCAGGAGCGGGACTCCAAAACCTAGCACAAAACATTCCACGCCTCGGACGCAAATGAATGCCAAGGCCAGACAGAAAACGCTTACAAAGTCCTTCAGTTAGCTTTCTAAATTGTGAACGTAAAATGAAATGCCGGATAAATCTATTTTGTGTTGAATCACATCTGTGTCTTCATTTGGTCAACAATAAAAACTACAAAAGCAGCCAGACAGAAGTAATTTTCTAACAAAAACCGTTATGTCGAAATCGACACGTCCGTAATTGAAGGGGTTCTAATTTTCAAGCCGCGAAAAGTCGTATTGTCTGATGAATGTAAACTAAATCCTTTTAATATGGAGAACTAGGGCAAATTCTAGGAAAAGTCAGAGAAACGTAGATATGAACGAACTCGCAGTTCAGAGAAGCGAAGCGCCAATTATTTTTTCGTGTCGATTTCGACACGGCAGTAATCCTAGTGTTAAAAATATTCAACCTGTATATTAATGCTAAAAACTCAATATGGGAAAGATTTGCAACCTACAATTAAATAAGTGTAAAAATAACAAAAACTGAAGTATCATTTACAATTCTCAATCTCTATCTGCACATCGAGCACTATCTATCACGCTGCTGCGGCTATCAACGAATTTCACACAGCTGCTGCTAATCTACAGTAAAAGTTTAAAAAACTCTTTCCAGCTTGACCGCATTGTATCACAGAGAGCGCGTAAATTTATGGTTACTTGGATGTAGAGACATAAAAGACTTTATTACTGTTTCAACCATTACGAAATACTCTCAAGCTGCGGGTTGCACATGTCTGCTGTGGCGAAACGCGCAGACGCTTCAGTGCCATTGACAAAAAACAATTAATAAACTTTAAGAACTGGACGCAACTGTAGTACAAAGTTAAACTACTTTTAAACAGAACCTAAATACAAAATTCCCCCCTTGCTAATACAAAATTCCCCCTGGTGGGGAATTCCATCCCGGTTGAGAACCCCTGGCATAGCATGTAAAATCAACAAGGAGAAAATGCAACAAGTTTTGATTTACATGTAGCTTTGAAAAAGATTTGTTTCAGCCATAAGCTTTTTGTAACCTTCTCATCAGTGATAGTATTGCGTCAAAAATGGAAAGACTAGAGGGAGCAAGTTGTTTTGTATCATTAATTGGGACGTTAGAAAACAAGACAAGCCAATGATAGCGCCAGGATAGCAATGCACGCCAAAGCAAGAGATTTCACCATAGGAAAATGCTAAAGCAAGCGCAGCAAGAGGCCAAATTGGAATGCAATTGATTATCAAAATAGTTTGAAGGTGTATGCAAACTCTTTCTGTCTGCACAACACCGGGCGGTGAGTCTTGATATAAACAGCCTGTAATAGATTGAGTTAGAAAAAGCTACGTGCTGTGGTGAGATTTAAAACCACTTGTTGTCATAGTGTAGTGCATATTGTTCATTTTCTAGGAAGTGCTAACCAATGGCAGAATCACATTCCGGTTTGGTGTCGTTTCGTTTGCACAATCTTTTCAGTTGAGATTGACGAGAACAAATCAATTATTGTCTTAACCATTGCGGAACATGTTGCTTGATAAGATCCTACAGTCGTTGAGATGTTCACCTTACGTATCGATTATCACAGTGGCACTTGCATTCATATACCACAGAGCTTTTTGAGTGGTAAGTGAAATGTCCTTGCAAGCTACTATCAGCATGCACTTTCACGTAAAGAACAAGCTGGTGCTGACAAAACAACAGCAGCTCTCCGGGGCTGTTTTGATTTTTTTTTTCAAAATTAGTGGATGGCTTACCTATATCTCCAAGGGATCTATATAACCTTATACCTCTAAGGGACCCTCAAATGATAACCTTATACCTAACCTTTTCCTCTAAGGGCCCTCAAGCGAACAGAGCACTTTTCAAAGCCAAATCGCGTAACTGTGAAAAACTGAGCAGTCTTTTTAATGTTGACAACGTTTTTAGAATAGCCATTGTCAAATAATATATTCTTGATTCGTTTTATTTTCCCATTGGAGTCTACGTATGGTGCAAAGCATTAGAATTTGATTCACCGATTTGAATATTAGACTTATTTTACGTTTGTGAAAACTAAATTGTTCCCAACTCAAACACTTCCCAGTGAAAGAGAGTTTCCGGTATTTACTGGTTTCAAAGGAGATGTCTGTTTTTTTGACATAGCCATCAAGAAACAGTAGACATTTGTCTTTCTCTTTTACAAAAGTGAAGTTGAGGTATGGATGAAGGCAATTGAGTTTGGTCAGAGTTCATCTGCTTCAGCTTTGGGATCTAAAATGGCAAACATGTTGTTAACATATCTGAAGAATTTTGGAGGCTTTCGTGCTTCAAAAAAAATTTTCTTTATAATATCTAGCAAAGATATCAGCCAAAGCCAAACTAAGTTGTGATCCCATAGCTACTACGTGTGTTTGCTTGTACATAATTTTAAGGTAAACTCAACTGAGGATGTAGAGCTCTTATCAATTCAACAAACACATCTTTTTTAAATGACTGGTTGTGAGTTAGATTTATCCTAAAGAGCTTCTAAACTGCTCTTGATGGTTTTATCAAGGGAACGTAGGTAAATAAGTTGGACACATCAAAGGAGCACACGAAAAAGTTAGGGTCAATGTCAAGGTTTCGCGTGGTTTTAGCAAATGAAAACAAATCTAATCTGCGATGTTACAAATATCGCTCCAACACAGACTGTAACAGGCCAGCTAACTACCTACCAACTTCATTTTGGGAAGAACATGTCATAGACAGTGTAGGGCGAATTGGAATACCTTCGTCTGTTTTCGGCAAACCAAACATTTGAGGTCTTTGCAATTGAGTCTGTCAAATTGCTTCAAATACAGTGGACGCCGCTTAATGTAATCACGGATAATGTTATCAATCGGTTAATATTATCGAAATTCCTGATCACCGCCCGAACGTATAATATGCATTACAAATATGCCGCTTATTGTAATCAGTGCATCGGTTATTGTTATCAATTTTTTCCCAAACGTAGTGACTAATTTTGTTAACTTCCAGCGTAAATGCCCAGCTCTGATGATTAGCGGCCTGAGAAAGCTATAAATATCGAAACAAGAACTGTCGGAACGATGCCCCATCCCTCGGAAGGGGTCCGGTAAACAACATGAAAAAGCAAATGAACTGGGTCATGATTTCGCGGCAATTTCGTGTTACGTGTTACGGCTTGGAGTGCAAAATAAATCCTCTGAATTTGAACTGCATTATAAATATGAGTACTTTATAAATGATTAGCTGCGAAAAGGCATGAAGCAGACAAAGCTACACGATTTCCTAAATAAATAATGTATTGTGCTGTGTTTATTGTAAGTTTTATTGTTCATTAAATATTTTATTTATTTAATTTTATTTTTGCGACACCTAATGAACGATAAAATGGCAATTTTCATTTTTTCGGTTAATGTCATCAATCGGTTATTGTTATCATTTTTGGTGTTAACAAAAGTGATCTTATTAAGCGGCGTCCACTGTATCCACTTTGGCATCAGATAGGCTTCGATTAAGCCAAGTAACCGCTTTTGAAAGTGGGATTTAATGTTAAGTCCTTGCTTCCCAAAAACCTTTTTTCTGAATTTCACAAAATTTTGACTTGGCATGTTACTTTAGGTAGCAAAACATGGTTTTGAATCATTTTTGGTGCTTTTGAATGTTTATTTTACGCATACTGGATCAAAGTAATCTGGGGTGGGATCTCCCTCATACGGAGGGAACTGCTACACTTGGTCCACAAACGGGAAATATTTTGACAACTAAAATATGCATTTTCATTTTTTAACATTTTAGGTTAACATACAAGCAAAAACTAAACCAACGAAACAAACACCACAAAGAATGAGAAATATTTAAACACCGAAATCACTGATATAAAATGAAAGGACCTAAAGCAGTGCCTATTTGCCAAATAACAAACAACGAAAAGAAACGCAGTCTTTGCTCGTGACAGAACTGCTCCCAGCAGCTCCTGATTTTGTTTAGGCATAGGTAAATATCTCAGTCACTGCATTTTATAAAGCCTTTTCTATTTTTCTTCTCTTGCAGAAAGCATCTTTTGCATCGTCCGTACTTTTCGACATATTCAATTCGGTGTCGCGATTGGCTGTGGTATTACTTGGCGCGGGAAGGTTTTTTTTTACTTGTGGTGAAGTCACCAATCAGCTCAATTGTAGCCACTTTACTGAAATATTTTTTGAGTTTTTGCAATGTTAACCTTTTTTTGGCGAGTATAGTTTCCATGTTCAAATCTGTTTTAATTATATACATGTGTGTTTGTAGGTAGCAAATAACTTATATACTAATTTTTATGTTCATAGCTTGTTCCGGAAGTGAATTACGTCATGTTCCATTTGTGGAACACTGGCGGGTTTCTGCACACAAAAGTGCACCTTACTGATTTTTTGCTTCAACGATAGCGTTTTGGTTTTTACGCAATACCACGTACACTCAATCAACAAAACCATACCTTGTTTTCATTCGGGGGCATCTTTATTGCTTGGTGTGATACACTTCAAAACAAAACTTGCCACGTTCTGCATGCAGGCGTACATTGCTTTTTTTTACACATGGTTTTGGTACCTTTTTGTTCATTTTACAAAGCCCTTGAAAAGTTAGTCTTTGGAAGTGGTTCATTTTATCAAATCTCACGTCCTGTGGAAGTTTAGCTACTCCATCTGGTCTATTTCGGGGGCCTTCTCTGTTCTAAGAAAGCAAAGAGTCACCTGTCTCCAAAACTCCAAGGGAGATATCTTTTGCTGGTCAAGTCGGCAATATATTCTCCATGCTGCGACGACTGTAACGTTGAGAAAGTTTACGAACAGGGTGCAGTACCATTTTTTCCACGTATTGCTGGGCGATATAATTCCAGGAAATGATCCACCAGATTAACACCGCCCATACTTTTGTGATACGAATTAATGAGATGTGGCTGTTTGACTTCTTTAGCTCCTCCTTTTATCCCCATTTCATGATTTTCCCAGTTATTTGCGATATTTACGACAGAGTTGTCGTGCCATTTTGCAATGTATACTCTTCCATCACTGCAGTAATCGTATATGCCTCTTTCTTTCTTCCGAATCTCTTTACTTTGAACAAGTTTTTTGTTCGCCCCTTCTGTTTTGTTTTGTTTTGTCGTGTGGTTCCTGTGGCTCGCACGCTTTTTTCAACTAATTCAATCATCAGATGGTCGCTGGTGAGAAAATTATCAAAATAAAGTTGGCAATGCAGAACATTGGAATTACTGGCGATGAGAGAAACCATATTATTGATGACACGTGTCCCTAAAGGCTGGTTGATCGCGTTTGACTGCTTTGCCTGATATATCTTCATGGGATACAGTTAACCATCGATTTCACACTGGCGTTGAGTGATGTTTTGTATGGTTGGAGGAAATGCTGATTAAATCCATTGGCTGCAAATGATTGGCTTCACATTTTGAGGTATTTGAAATGTCATCAAACTGTTATTAGCTTGAAGAACGAATAGCAACCCTACGAGGCCAGTATGACATCAACATAAATGTAAAACTTGAATAGAAGCAAGCAGTAAAAACCAAGTTGTTTGAGGACTCATTTTATTTGTACACCGTTTCATAAAATTTTATATTGTGCACACAACACATCGCACTTCTCTGGCATTTACAAATGGTTCACAAGGTAACGCCGGGCAGTCAGTCTCAGCGAAATACAAGTACCCACTGTTTTGGCTGTTTACTGACCCAACTACAACATCGGGCGTATCATCAATGCATAAAAATTCTCCAGAATGTTTGTTTCCATAGCCTTCGACCATTATGTAACCAGTGTATTCTTTCTTCCATTGAAGAGGGCAAGTTTCTCGTCCAGGGATCATCAACTAAAAATAGGTTTAAAGTAACTAAGACCAAAACCTAACTCCTATTCCATTTTAGATGAATTAAATTTCCTATAACCACAGATATTTATTTGTCTCAAATAGAACCATTTAACGAATTCACTTTTTTCTGATAATCACTGTTGCAGCATAAGACGATGTTTTTGTGGTGTAAATAAAAGTCGGCAGTACAAAGACCTTTTTTTTTTATAAAGGACGTTTGACTGGGTAGATACGCCTACAATAATAAAAAAAATATTTGGGGTAAAATCCATCCCTGATCCTGAATAACAAAAATCAAAATAGTGCACTCAAGTTTGTAGCTGACTAATAAAAAAAGAATTTATAACTTTAAATTACAAATCAGCCTAGTTGTTACTTCGTGAACAATAACTGAAAGAATAATTTGAATCGATAATAGGGTGTCCGACTACGCCAATTTTTTTCCCGATTGCTTAGTTTATATACTTATTGGAGAAGCAAATTAACACCAAAAACACAATGCATACTAAATAATTTTTAAACTTTCTGTCACCTTTGTACTCTCGAGCAGGGTTTTTTGCGGCGAAAATCACGAATGTGTTATATCTTGGTAACTACACACCTAAAGTGACAAGTTTGGTATAAATCGATTTAAAAGCCCATGCTGTTGTTACTTTTGTGATACTTTATTTATTGTTACCAATGTATAAATTTGACTATTTTTGATTGGTTTCGCGTATGTAAAATACAGAAGACTCAAACAAATGTTCTGTGATCACAATTTGATTCTTTCGTTAAGAGTTACATTTGCCTATTTGTTAATAAGATTTACCAGCTTTAAGCAGCCTGGGGCAAGCTTTGCTGGAGTTGCAAAGAAATCAAAAAACCTGAGTTAATTCTGGTTTATATTAGTTTGCGCGGTCGTTACCACTTTAATCAAAATGATATTGAAGTCATTTACCCGAAAATTATCCAGCCGCATAAATGTTATTCATAAATCTAGAAAAGTCCCAGTTGCGAGATCTATCTGCAAAAGATTAACTCTGCGTACAAGAATCTCTCGATTTCATAGAACAAAATCTAAGAAACGATGTTCCCGATTGCCTGCCGTTGCGCTACACCTTCTTTTTACAGTTTGCTCATTGTTTTTAGAAAACGTGTCAAGAACCAGGACTGATTTTGAGACTTTTTTAACGAAATTTGTGCAAAATCATTTCGCTAAATTTAAATATGACAACAATACTTACTGCAGCATCGACCAAAGATCGGCTATATTCACTTTAACTATGTCAAAATTGTCTCGTAGAATTGTAAAGATGTTTACTTTTGAAGGTTAGTACCGAGCAGCATAATTAAAGGCAAAGCAAGTTTTTATAAGATCAGAAAAAAAATGTTACATCGCTATGCAAAAATTGTTTATTGCTCCCCGTGCACTGCAGTGAAAAGGAAATTAGACTTTTCTTCAGTAAAACTCAATGTGCGAAAAGACTCTGCAGTCATAAAAGAATTAAATTTGACGGAAAAACTAAATCCTTTGAACCGAAATCGCCTCCACCTAAACATCTGTCATCTAGTCAATAATTGGTTCGGAGTTTACATCTGCTTTCGAGTCAAAAGTCTCATCCGAGTCGACATTTTTTTAGGTTAACACCAACCTACCCCTGGGTTAGATTCTGCGTTTCTTTTCACTTCTACTTACGAAATTGCACAAACCAAAACGATTTCAACCATTTTAGACTAACTTGCGATAGTCCTTTTGTTTCTAATGCTCAAGGCCCATATCAATCTGATTTTGTTTTTGCTTAATCTGTCCTTTGGGCTATATCGTCAAGTTTATCCCACCTAGGTACCCTGTATCAGTCCAGTACTAAATTTGACCCGTACGTTTGTTGTTGTTGTTACACGACTCTTTCCCAGGGATGGGAGCATGGCGGAAAACTATGGAGCCCCAGAAGCCAGGAAACTTTCCACGGTTTGGACCAGAGGTCGTAGAGAGACAGAAAGTCGCCAAAGAGCAAGCGGCGCAAAGAGTCCGTAGCTGGACAATGTAGAATTAGATGAGAGATGTTCTTGGTACGAGTGTCCGCAGGCGCTGCATGAAGGATTCTCGATTCTGCCAATTCTGAGGAGATAAGAACTTAACAGAAGGCTGTGTCCGTTGCAGCGTAGATGAGAGAGAACACAGCGACCGTGACGAGGTAGCACAAGTTCCTCGGTGGAAATCGAGGGAACCTGTGTGCCGAAGAATTTTGATGAGACAGTACGTCTCCAGTCCGAGAAAAGACAAAAATGGTTACTAGAGATAAGACGAGAGAGACTACAAGGGATTGCAGAGGGCGCAAGTAGCGCTCCCCGTCTGGCCAGCTCATCAGCCGCGTCGTTTCCCCAGAGAAACGAGTGTACGGGGACCCATTGTAGTCTGATAAAGCAGGAGGAGAGAGAAAGCAATCCCTTCCAGATTTTTCAGAGAGTTTGAGGTAGAAGGAAAGATGGAGGAGAGGATAGGGTATAGAGAAATGAGCAAGAGTCAGATAGGACGAGAAAAGAAGTGGCAGACTTGTTAGTGCTGCCGTGACCAGCAAAGAGCTTGAAGGATGGCGCAGGCTTCAGCAGAGAAACTTGAGCATACTGGGCCTGCTGAAAAGAAAAGGGAGGCCTTAGTGCCACAGAGGGAGCAGTTGGCAAGTACGCCAGAACCGCCCTTGCCAATAAGAAAAGGACCAGAACTGTCAGTCCAAAGCACCAGGTCGTGAGGGTGGATGGAGTCAAGGTGAGCGAGAGCCTCAACTTGGCGAGAAAGTACGAGATCAAAATAAGAGCCTGTAGAAAACAGGGTGGATTCCACCGTGAAGGAAGGCAGGTTCCAAGGAGAAGAGGAAAAGCAAGCAAGAAGAGTCTCCCTTATGGAAGTAGAAGGAAGCATGAGCGGGTGAGTGGACGGAAAAGTTCTCCAGGGCGATTTGCACAGTCTTAGTTTTATTGCAAGTCAGGCCAAACAGGAAATGAAAAAGGAGGTTGTGAGGCGAAGAGCTCACTCAAAGATGAAAAAGTGAAATGAGTCAGGGTGACTCGTAGGAAGGGTAGAGAAGCCTAGGAGTGAAGAAGTGGGATAGCAGAGAACGAAAAGCAGCCGGTGATTGCGCGACCAGCAGCTCGGTGGGAGGTGTTCCAATTTGGTGATATTGGTAACGTTTAAGAAAGGAAACCATCTGGGTGTAGCATATGTGAAAAGGGGCCGACGATAACCTTTATACATAAGAGAGAGGTACTCCTTAGAGGAGCCCCATGAGGAAGCAGAGATACAGCGTAAGGCCTTAATACAGCGTATAGCATAAGTTTAAAAAATTTTAAAAGCAGTCAAAACGACTATCTGAAACATTTTATTGCTAAGCAATAATGCAGTTGTTAAAAGTTTTCCAGATCATTGAGTGAAGATCTTAATAACATCTACTAAAATTTGTACTGCTATTCTACGTAATTTAGTGCTGGAGTGATTATGGCTGTGTTCCTGGATAGAACATCGCGTTTTCACTACCCTGAGTTTAGTGGTATCAGTTTTTTTAATATTGCCTTATGGCAGTGATGTATCGACTGGTATTCACAAAAACTAACTTCACGATCAACAATTAAATTTTGAGTTTGGATTTATGTTTCTTCACCACTTTGTACAGTTGAGTGATGTGTGCAACTAACAAGTAATAAATGGTTTTATTAAAATTTACTAATCAATAAATTGAATAGCAATGCTGCTTTTATGAAGTGGCAGTAAAACTTGATTTACTAACAACAAGCAAGGGAGTAGGTACCATAATGAGTTTTTATGAATTACTGAACAAACATTTTTTAGCAATAGACTCCAAAACGTGGATAAAATATAATGTTGAACAATTTTAACAAGTAACTAGATGTTTCCGGCTCATTTTATATTCTTCTCCAAAATTTAATGCCGAAGTTTATGCAATCAGGGTCTTAATAAGTACTTTCGACAAATTGCTAAATTTCATAAAAGTGTGCCAAATTTGGTTTGTTCTATTAAATAATTTTTCAACATTATGATTTTGCCACTGACTACTATTCCGTGGTACCTATTCACTGCACTATGCATCATACTTAACGCGGTACCTTATCAACCGTTTGTGCTGCCATACAAACAGCACATGGAACGTTGAAATTGTTGATACTTGTTCCAGCTGTATGTGTTAAATCCAGCAAACCAACTTCATCAATGTATTCCAAACCATACAATCGACCGGATCCTTAAAAATGTATTGTGGCCTTGTATTAGTCATATAATTAACTTCACATCGCACCAATGAGAGCTCAACAAACTTATTAATTGATGATGTAGCCGAGAATTTAAAACTTGCATGGGTTTGCTGCTGCCGTGCAATAAGGAAAAGCAATCAACAATATTTTTCTGCTTTGTTGCAGTATTTATGGCAAAAATGCACATGGTTGTATGCAGTTTTGTGTAGCAATATCAACTATCAAGCTGGTTGAAAACAAATAGCTGTAACAATCTCATCATGAAAAAGTTTTATCTTACTTATTAAACATCTGTGATTTTTCTGTAGACTAATCGTTCAAAAATTCCTAGCTATACATTTACAATAGAAGCGTAATCCTAACGGAATCCGATAGAATCTAAAACTACCTGCAGTCTGACAGTTTCCAAGTTTAAATAAAGTAACATAAGTTTTGATATCTTGTTTATATCTTAATCTAGGCCATATGTTGTAAATTCCTCTGTGCAAAGTAGCTGATCAGTTTTGCTAAATAGCTGCTAATTGGACCAAATATCTTTTTGATATCTTTTTCTTAAAGTTAACTTCATCAACGGTTAAAAGTGGCACAGAAAAACTGAAGTTAGTTGGTGGTCCAAGCCAATGCCGTCGATTTGAAGAAACACGGAAAATTTTGATTTCCACTTCTTTAGTCGACCTCTCATTTTTTTGAATAACTTTACTTTTATTTTAAAAATTTCTCAAAATTCATTTTTTTAAATTATTCAAAATTTTTTAGACTTTCATTTAAAAATTTTGCCTCATAAGAGGAATTTAGTTTTAGTGTCCCACAAAATTTATTTTTTAGTCTCCTATTATGATTACATTACCCATCCTCACTTTGTTTGCCTCCAACAAACAATAAACTAACTTGTTTCTTATTTTTTAAAACCATTAGTTTTAAATTACGTACCTTGCCAGCCGTCCACATACTTTCCTTCAGTATAGGTAATGTTAAGATTGACGCAAATCACGTTAGCGCCTCCACCATAATGGTCGTAATACCCAGTAGCAGATACTCCTATCAAAAAGACGATAACTCAGAAGTGCCCATTGAAGCTTTCAGTCAGGTTAAGTTCTGCAGAGCATGGTAAGATTGCTGTTTTTTTGAATAGTTTTATTCTTTCAATGTAAATCAAAATTAATAGACGAAATTTACGTTATTTTCACTTCAAAATACCTATGGGATATTTACTCCCTAGTCATTTACACTGTTCCTTGTCAAATTTTCTATCTTTAGGTTGTTTTTTTAGGGTGTTTCTCTTAGTTGGCAACGAATTTGTCACTATCAGAGTTTTACAGTTGCTGGTAAAAGAACGATTTTTATTTTTCATTAGACGCCCATCGCAAAGTTCACTGGAAAAGAATGCATGAACTCTTCTGCAGTAGTGACAGAATTTTTCTTTAAACAATAATCATGCCAGCACTTGTTTTTTACCAGCAAATAGAATTTCAAACATATTTGAAGTTATCGAGTTTCAGTTACCACCAAACCTGCAAAGTGTTTGATACAATTATTTGAGACGACTCGGAAGAAGAGCAACTCGACCATAACCACTTTTTTTGATTACTTTTGGTAATATGTATGCGCGTAAATGACGAACTAACACAAGCAAAAAATGTAATTAAAGATTTCCACAATATTCTACAATCATTTATAACTGTATATCATTTAATATCAGGCGATTTTTCCAACAGTTGCAAACAGAAGTAATTTGCTAAAGTGGTCGGTTATCCGCCAGCTCCAAAGTGCTGTAAATATTGATGGAGTGTTGAAAAATTGTATTTATTGCTCAGTAACTGGAAAATACAACATACCTGACTAATTGAGTGGAACTGCGCACAATTTCCTACAATGGAATTACTTTTGGAAATGTGTACGTGAGAGAGTCTATGACACACTTTTAAAAATTTCAAAGACAAGAATTTGGGGGAATTTGTCAGTTGAGGGGAAAATGATTTTCAGTGAACTTATTGCAGGGGTTAACTCATTAATGACCACTGCTAGAAATACAAGTCACTTTCTTGTAAGTTTTTAGTATTTGGTTACTGTTGATCTAATTAAGAAAAAAATATAAAACAATTTTGCCACTCGCTTTTGGTTGCCTAGTAACGCGATGTTCTTGTAGAGGAACAATGGTACAATACGGGTGCAAATGTGTTGCAGACTTAGTGCAGCTGTTGTAGATTAGTAAGTTTGGAGGTGGTTTGCCTATAATGGTTTACCGTACGAAACTATTTGCAGGACATCTCTGCAGCATCACACAAGCCTGTCTGAGAAGATACAACAAATATTATATTTTTCAAAGAAAGTTACAGAACGCATTTGATATAAAAGCTTCGTTACTGAGTACCAGTGTTTATATTTCTCTGAAAACCCTGCACAAAATTGATCTTTTTCGGAACAGTTTCTTCAAATTGATAGTGAATTATTTCTCTGTTAAAAATGACCAGTAACCAGTTACACAGAAGATATTTAACTCTGCAGGAAGCAGCTGACGACGTGTTAGGGTCAAGAGGAAGTAAAGAGAAAGATACTGTAATTTTGACACAGAGAAAGATGATGTAGACGAATGCCACAAAAGTGATTTGCTTCCAAACGATGTTGCAGGAACTTTAAAGATACATAACAACGATGAATGCGAAGTCGCTTCCGACGTATCATCAGTTCAAAGTAAAGAAAACAAACCACCGCCAAAGATAAAAGAAAGAATGTAAAAGCAGTGCTCTGGAAGAACAAAAGCAATCTGAAGGAAATACCAGAAGCATATGTTATACACCTAGCTGACAGCCACCCTCATCTTGTCCTGCTCGAGCCAGTTGCAGTTTTTCGATTATTATTGAATGAGGAAATCCATAGACTAATTGCTTGCGAAACGGAGCGATAAATGAGGTCATTGATCTTACACCGCAGGAAATCCAAGCTTTCGTTGAAACTCTTCTAATGACAGGATACAACAGCCGACCGTATCAGCTCTTGTACTTGAAAAAATGATATCAGCTGTCCATGGATATCAAGGTCAATGTCAAGAAAAAAGTTTGAAGACACAAAGAAGTTAATCCATTTTGCTGATAACAATAATCTTCCTGCTGGAGATAAGCTTGCTAAAATTCGACCTCTACAGGATAGAGTCAATGCTAGCAGTTTGGAGTGTTTGCAAAAGATCCAGTCATTGATGAACAAATGGTACCATACTTTGTTAGGCACTCTGAACTGGCATTTAAGAAAAGATTTCAGGTATCTTGCTCATACCAATGTGCAGAGAAAATTAGAGTGTAGCAAACGGATTTTAAATATATGTTTTTTATGCACTTTTTCTACTTTAAGGCATGATCTGTTAATAATTGAAATGTTGGATTTTTATTGAATGAAATTATTATTTGTGGTTCTTTTGTTGTTGGGTTTGACAGATATTTACTTTATAAAGGAACTTGATAGGATACCGGGAGAGACATACTTTATTTAACCCATTTAGGACAAATGTTGCGTTTTTGCAACAAAAAAGTAGGATGCGTTGCGTCGTTCGTCGTGGCCACACTGCTAAACAGTTTCCAGCCAAACTACTTTATTTAGTTAGCCTGGTTTTGTTGCTATCAGACTTAAGTTATTTCAATGTTTTAGAGCGTAGACAGAAACTTTTGTGGAGGTTAGAAATAGGGGGTTGTTGCGAATCACGATGGCTGACGACGATATCAGGTATGTAGCACGTACTGTACTAATTATGCCTATTTCTTGCATAAGTATTGTAATTTATTAGATAAGCACTTGGTTTAGCCATTTACATATGTTCTGGTTGTAACTAAAAGTGCGAAATTTACTGGCTGAAAATACGCAATGAATTTTGTTGCGTTTTCGCAACATTTGTCGCGCCGGTCTCGCTAGACGTTGCGTTTTCGCATCATTTGTCATACAGAGAGCGTCTGATTTCTGATCACATGTGTAGCGCTATAACATTATTGAGTTTCTTGCACATTAGCTGAAGCATTCACATAACCTGAACAAGTTGTTATTCCACAAAGTGCAATTTAACACAAGAAAGTCAAACTGTAAAGCTACGGAGATTTGCTTATACTTTTAAAATACGAGGCACAGCCAATACGTCAGCAGGAAAATCGTTGAAATTTTACGTAATGTACAATCAGCACTATTTGCTTTCACAAGCAAAATTGGTGTTTAATGCTTTACAAACTAAACTACCTGTTAACTTATCACCTCAAAGTTGCTCAAATTGCTTTGCGAAATCGCTGTTGTCGATTTCTGGTCCACTTTAGTAAATCAGAATAAATTAATGACCTAGTTCACTGCTCTAATTCATTGACTTATTTGGTGTGTTTCTAACGATCTAACTGAATTTCATTGTTGGGCTGATTTAATTAAATTTATTTGTACTTTCAGGAACCGAATGAGATTGCATGATGTTGGTCGCCTGTTTTCACTTTTTCCTCTCTCCTGCCCTACTTCTGCCCTTCTTCGTCTCCTTATTCTTCTTCTTCTCCTGATGAGCGGTAACGTTCATCCTAACCCCGGCCCCATCTTTTCTTGCTCTGTGTGTGCTGGTAATGTGACCTCGTGGGGCAAGTCAGTGCAATGCTGCACCTGCTCCAAATGGGTTCATCTAAGGTGCTCACAACTTTCCATGTCTAAATTCAGAGCTCTTGGCAGCTCTCACTCTTGGAGCTGCCTCCCCTGTCAAAACACTGTGACTCCCTCCTCAGACTCCTCCGACACGTATAACTCCACTGTACAATCTAGTCCCCCTCTACCGATGCTGCACTCTCGCGTCACCCCCGTCTCCAAACCTCCTATCCCCCATCTGCCCATTCTTTACCTTTTACTCTGCTCCTTCACCACCGTCCCTTGCTCCTGGCCATTTATCTACGCCTCCTGCCTGCTCTCCTCCCCCTGACTCTCTCAGGGTTCTTCAATGGAATGCTGGAGGTCTCCGTACCAGGAACACTGAACTACTTCATTTTCTATTGTCCCATCCAGTCGATCTTATCTGCATCCAGGAATCCAATCTTAACTCATTTTCCTCTTTTTGGATTCCTGGATTTTCTGTTCTGCGTTCTGATCGCACCTACTCCCGGTCTGGCATTCTCTCTACTGATACCACGCACGCCAGCGGCGGCGTCATCATTTTTGTCAGGCAGGGCCTATCCTTTTCTGAACTTTCTACCTCCTCTTTTTCTTCGCCTAATTCCTACTCTGATTATGTAGGGGTTAACATCTCTCTTAACAACTTCTCCTCGAGGTCATTTCTTAATGTGTACACCCCCTTTTTCGCTCCTCCCCAACGGATGGCAGAACCGATTCCTTTTTTGCCTCAATTCTTCCCTCCTCCAGAAATCTCATCATTCTGGGGGACTTCAATTGCCATCACCACCTCTGGAACTCAAGAGGTACTTCCAAACCCTGCGGGGAGGAAGTATTTGACTGGGTCATCTTTTCTGACCTCCTCCCCCTCAATGACCCTGACACACCCACTCTTATCCATCGCTCCTCTGGCAGTCGCTCCTTTCCTGACATCTCATTTGCTCCTTCCTCTCTTGCCCTTTCTTGTTCCTGGGAGGTGCTTCATGACCTGGGTTCTGACCACCTACCAATTCTTCTATCTATCCCTCTCTCTCCGGTCTTTCGCCCTTATGAGCGCCCTCTTCCTTCAATTTTCAGAAAGCTCGCTGGGATGGCTTTGCCTCTTACTTTGACTCTCACTGTCCTTCAGCAGAGGAATACTCGTCTCTTTCTCTTTCCTCTGCAGCTGCTCTCTTTACCAATTTGTCGTTGAATGCGCCCAAATCTTCCATTCCTTTCGGCCGCATTAAACGCCCTCCTAAAGCCTGATGGTCTGCTGAGGTGGAACAAGCGGTTAGTGAAAAACACAAGGCTTTTGCTGCCGCTCACAAAAGTGATGAAGATCAACAGGCTTACATCTCTGCTTCTCGACGCACCTCGTCAGTCATCGCCAAGGCCAAGGCTGAGGCATGGCAGACGACTTGATCTTCTCTTTCACCTGGGTCTAACCCTAAATTTGTACACTCTTCTTCGCTCTATCGCTGGCTCTCCCTCCTCGTCTTCCTTCTCTCCTAACTTTCCTAACTGTTCTTCTCCCAGGGAATCGGCCTCGGTCTATGCCACTTACCTGAGATCGCACTTTTCCGTTTCTCAGCCAAAGGCCCTGCGTAGCAGAGCCAGAGGCTACCTCACTGAGCTCCGCCGACCCACGTGCCCTGTGGAGTCTCACTCTTCCTTTTGCTCTCCCTTCTCTCCCGCTGAATTTCTTGCGGCTGCCTCCAATCTTACCCCATCCACTGCCACTGGCCCAGACAAAGTTGCCTATCCCATGCTAAAGCATCTTCCTCGCTCTGGCATGGATTTACTTCTTTACATCTTCAATCTTTCCTGGCTTCACATTCCTTTCCTTTCATCTGGAAGACATCTTCTATTATTCCCATCCACAAGATGGGAAAGCCTCTCGACTCTCTTGCTTCCTTCCGGCCTATCTCTTTCACCTCCTGCGTATCAAAGCTGTTTGAACGCATCATTCTATCCCGTCTACTCTTCTTTCTGGAATCTAATTCCATTCTCTCTCCCGCCAGGCCGGTTTCCGCCCACGTCGGTCTACCCTCGATCAAATTCTGTACCATTCTCAGTCCATTTCGGATGGGTTTAACAAACCCAGGCCGGGCTCTCGGATGATCCTCTCTACTATCAATTTCTCTAAAGCTTTTGACTCTGTCTGGCATCCCGCCCTTTTCCACAAACTCATTTCGGCTGCCTCCCTACTTGCTTTGCTCGTTGGACTCAATCTTACCTTTCTGATAGGCGCGCTTCTGTGGTTTTTTAAAATCACAAAAGTCGTTCCTTTTGAGTCCATCGAGGTGTTCCACAAGGATCCGTTCTTGGCCCTGTGCTTTTCTCTCTTTTCATTAATGATCTTCCGGCTTCTCTGCCTTCTTCCGTCAGCTGCTCTCTTTACTCTGACGATCTGGCCATTTGGTCCTCTTCCCCCTCAATCCCCACTGCCGTGGAGGCCACACAAGGAGCTCTGTTTTGATTGGAGCGCTGGTCTGAGTACTGGTGTCTTCCTCTCAATCTGAGCAGATATGTGGCCTCCTTTTTCTCAGTGGATCCCCACCAAGCTAACCTCCAGCCCAACCTCCTCCTACTCGGCTCCCGCCTCCGTTTGAATCCCACTCCAACTTTTCTCAGGGTCACCTTCGACCGCACTTTTTCCTTTACTAAACATGTATCTTCGCTGAAGGCCAAGTTTTTCCCACGTCTCAAGGCCTTACGCTGTATCTCTGCTTCCTCATGGGGCCCTTCTAAGGAGTACCTCTCTGTTCCGTACAAATCTTTATTTTTGGCCCCTTCTCACTTACGCTTCACCCGGATGGTTTCCTTTCCTAAGCGCTACCAATCTTACCATATTGGAACGCCTCCACCGAGCGGCCAGTCGCGCCATCACCGGCTGCCTCTCGTCATCTCCTATCCCTCTACTACTCACCGAGGCTTCTTTACCTCCCCTACGAGTCACTCTGACTCACTTTACTCTTTTTTCTTATGAGCGGGCTCTTCGTCTCCCAACCTCCTTTCCTATTTCAGGTTTGGAAAGACTTGGAGTGAAACCAAGACTCTGCAGATCGTCCTGGAGAGCTTTTGCGTCCACTCACCCGCTCATGCTACCTTCTACTTCTTCTAGAGAGGCTCTTGTTGCTTGCTCTCCCTTTCCTCTTTGGAATGTGCCTTCCTTCACGGTGGAGTCCACCTTTCCCACTCCATGCTCTCGCTCTGATCCCCTCTTTTTCGCCAAGGTGTGGCTCTCGCCCATCTTGACTCCCTCCCCACTCATGATCTGGTACTCTGGACAGACGGCTCTGTTCTTTTTCCTTTTGGCAAGGGCGGCTCCGGCGTTCTTGCCAACTGCTCTCTCTGTGGCACTGAGGCCACTCTTTCCTTTTTGGCAGCCCCAGTATGCTCAATTTTTTCCTCTGAAGCCTGCGCCATTCTGCAAGCTCTTTGCTGGTCTCGGCAGCACCAACAAGTCTACCATTTTTCTTCTCTTCTCCTACTATTTGACTCTCCTTCTGTCCTCGCCACCCTGTCCTCTCCTCTATCTTTTCTCTTATCTCAAACTCTGTGGCAGATCTGGCAGGAACTCTCTTCACTCTCCTTCTGTTCTATCAGGCTACAATGGGTCCCCGGACACTCGCTTCTCCCGGGGAACGACACGGCTGACGAGCTTGCCAGACGGGGAGCGCTACTTGCGCCCTCCGCTATCCCTTGTAGTCTTTCTCGTCTTATCTCTCGTATCCACTCTCATCTTTTCTCGGACTGGAGGCGTACTGTCTCATCGAAATATTTTGACACACAGGTTCCCTCGATTTCCACTGAGAAACTTGTGCTCCCTTGTCATGCTCGCTGTGTCCTCTCTCGTCTTCGCTGCAACGGACACAGCCTTCTTTTAGGTTCTTATATCTCTGGAATTGGTAGAATTGAGAATCCATCCTGAAGCGCTTGTGGACACTAGTCCCAGGAAATCTCTCATCTCATTCTGCACTGTCCAGCTACGGACTCTTTGCGCCGCTCACTCTTTGGCAACTCTCTGTCTCTTTACGACCTTTGGTCCAGACCCTGGGGAGTTGCCCTGCTTCTGGGGCTCCATGGTCTTCCGCCATGCCCCCATCCCTCGGAAGGGGTCGGGTAACCAACAACAACAACAACAGCAGGATTCTACGGTTCAAATGAGTCTAACTCACGTAATGAATTGGTGGCACAATCCATGCGAAGAAACTGCTTGGACGAAATAATGAAATATTTTTATGCTGCTGACAATAATCAACTTCTAGCAGAAAAAAATGTGGTTTGGCGTTACAAGCAAAATGCTCACCCGTTTGTCATTGTGATGCAATGGAATAAAAATTTTGCTTTCCTGATGTGTATTTGTATCTATGATGTTTAATAAATCTTATTAATTTGATTTGTGGTACTACTTTTGCAAAAACTATTTAAGCAAAGTACAGATTTATACTAGTTACAGAAAAGCAGAGCTGTTTTAGGTGCTATCAGCAATGAGTCGGTAAGTGTTTGACGCGATGCCTGCGCAGTCGTGGTGACAAATGTTGCGTTTTCGCAACATAACATTTTGATTAATATTTTTGTAGTTACAATTAAAAAAATTTTTTTATTGGCATTTACGATCTATTGACACTATACTAAACAATATATAACACTTTTAGGCATTTTCAAAACGTTTTTTTTTTTTTGGGCACAAATGGGTTAAATAAGAAATGAATACCACTGATGTGTTGTTTATTTCAAATTTAATGTCTCATGTACGTATTTGCAAGGTCAAGCTTTGGTTGTTCCAGATTCTGTGTTTAAGCAAAACTAAAGTGTGTTTTCATATTAAAAGGTTAAACATTACATATCGGTTGCAGTTAATTTTTCAATAAATATTGAGTTTGGCCTACTGTGAATTTGAGTTTGACACCCCTGCTCTACAGGAACAATGGTCCAAAATGGGTTAATGACAGGCTGCTAAGTGTGCGGAGAAGAATTGTTGATGGGAATTGAATACCACTAAATACCACCGAATAAATGTGTGTAACTATTTTTCCCAAAGTGATGCATTAAAAATTGTTCATCAACGGGATTGGCAAAAGTGTTTTGAAAAGTGAAAGTGAGCTCTCAAAATTGAAATTATTATTAGTGTTTAGCACCTTCATACACTGTGGATGTGTGTTCTGGTCCTGCACAATTTCTTTTTCCCCATCTGATGTAAGTTGCTCCTTTTTTCACTAAAACGCAACAAACAAGTATGCGGTAAACAAGGATATCATTTGAAAATCAAAATTAGTGAGAAGAAAACGTAAAATACTTTTCGGAAAAAAGGGCCGTTAATTTGTTCTCGTCACCACTTTCTCGGCTGGTCCTTTTACCAAGAATGTTATACAAATATCTCAAAAAATCTGCTTCTTTAGCTGAGTACAGGTAAATGGCAATATAGTTTTTAAGCCCTGTTTTACCAAACTCCAGTTGCCAAGAACTAATTTTGTGCGGTCAAATTCGGACTTGGACCATCTTGTTGTGCACGGAAGCTTTAAGAGACACACCCAGATCCGGAACCAAAATTTGTCAAGGTCGAAAGTACTAAAGTATAGAGATGATTCTTATTGGTAAAATCTTGCTGTGGCATTTGTCAAACAGGAAAATCTGTCTTTTTCGATATTTGTATTCCAAAACGTTTGTACGCTGTCGGCACAATATCTTGCTATCCCCACACGTAATGTCGGAAAAATTTGGGATCGCATCATTAGGCATCCCTAGACCCCTATCAAAGCTACTTCTTGTAGGTTTAGCCTGTGTATGGCTAGACCTGGTCAATTACGGCTAAGTGTGTATTCAAGGAAAAGTGAGGTACAAAATCTACATTTTCACTAAATCATTATTGTAGATGTTGGACGCAAAGGCATTCAAGTAATTAATTTGAGGTGTAAAGAACCCTGAATTAAAAAAATAAAACATCAATTTTTTGCCATGCCTTGACAAAATTGTTAAAAAAAATAAACTTAATTTACTTTCATGGAAGATGAAGAAGACAAGCAAAGAAAAAAAACATTTTTAATAAAATACATCAAGGTTGAAAATTGTTAAATCTAAAAGTATGTGCCCAGTTTACAGAAATTGATCTCTTGCTCGTTTCTTTTGAGTGGTTTTGCAGTCTATAAACTTACCAATTTCCTTACCAGCAATATCTGTAATCTGTAAAAAATAAGATTTTATGTTATTGGTGATTGACAACAGATGAAAATCATAGTCAAATGCATATTGTTGCCTTAATCAGCAATATGAATTTTAAATGAGACTGAAAAGAAATGATGGATCTATTTTTACCTAAAAAACTTTTGTCTACAAAGTCTTTTTTACATTTTTTTCAAATTTTTAAAGAATAATACTTTTTGTAATTTTTCTGGTCTTTTTCCTAGCACCCACTAAACACCCGCTATTATTCATTTCTTTAAACAATATTTTAAAGCCTGTGGCAATTACTCGAGAGCAATATATGCTCTACAGTTAAATTTATTTGTAAAATAAAATTTAGCTGTTGGAAGCTGTTTTTCATATATCAAGAATGTTTGATATTAAACCTAACTAAACCATTGATGCATTGTTATTCTCTAAATCCTAGAAACCCTCTGCCAAATTAAGAAAACTATACTAAAACATCTTATTGAGTTCTGAAACACTTTGGTACCATCCTTGCCGAAGGATTTATTCTATAAACATGTAAATAGGCCAAAATGTCTTTACCAACAAACAGCAGTATAGTATTTGCCATCGCGATTTTTGAACTTACAGCAATTGCAGTCATATCCTGTATTTTAACCTAGTTGACTATGGTGTTGGCTGTATTTACCAAAATATTTCTTTACTGGCAAGTAGGCCCAGTAACAGGACAGATGAAATAAGAATGCTCAAACACAAATTACAATATATCTAAAATTCCTAAAAAATTTTGACTTGCTAAGCAGAAAAATATAAAAATAATTTGAAACAAATATCAAACAGATAAATAAGTTCCATAAATTTCTTTTTATCTAAACCGCTTGGATATTTAAAAATAGGAAAAAACTTCTCCTATGTTATTAAAAACATCCTACCATAGCCATACTTACGTCATCTCCATTTTCTGCATTTCTTTTGGCCATGTGATGCAAATCACCAACGTCACGTTCGCTAACGTGATTCTGAGCTGCAATGTCATTTAGCCTGGCTTGAAAAAGACTTAGCTGATTTTCTAATCTAAAAACAAAAGAATGATTAACAAATAAACATTGCGTAAAATTAAACCACCAGTTTTGGTGCAAAATTTCTGTGTGATTTTCATTTATAGGTCTTGAGTTTTATGATTGATGCCGAAATTTTTGCATGTGCAGTCTGCACAGAAAGTAGATTTCTCGGCAATTAGAAAGCAATTATTGACATAAGCGATAAAAAATAGTTTGTGTTTAGAATCATTATGAAATAGTCAACCGCAAGCTGTGCAGTACACTTCCATTGCAAACTGTCCAGCTTGCATGAAGAATTTGCGGTAAAAGGCGTTTTTGACAGGCAGTTAAGCGGTACCCAAGGCTCATTCTTTTATTAAGCTCACGATCAACCATTGCAGTTATTCACATTACAAATAATTTCATGGCGGTAACTTTTCAAGTTCATGATGTTTAGCTCGAAGTGAAGAGAATGTGGGAAAAGTTTGTATGTTATTTGGACAATAAATAAAATTGCTTTAAGAAAATTTGCAAATCTTTTTCTAGATTGCAGCAATGAATTAATTGGTACAGTATGCAGTGAAAACGTGACAGCACATGTAATTATCTGTCTTCGAAAATTAATTGGATCCGGAGACTGCGGCACGAAGTCATTTCTGCCATCACGTTTAGCAAAACAAGTCCATTATTCAATTAATTAGCCAGCTGTCAGCTATATAGAATAAAGTATGTAATCTTTGTTGTTTGCCAGCGGAATTTTTGTCTTTGAAAAAATGCTTCAAAATATTCTTTTAAGTTATAGTTCTTATTGTGGGAATGGAAAAGATTCTGTTTACAGTCATTATTATGTCAAGATAATCAAGTTTAATTTTTTTGGTCGGGGTTGCATTTGTCTATTTTACAAAGCAAACTAAATCATTACTTTAATTGTCATTGGCGCGATCGTATAGTGGTCAAAGTGTCAGCTTCGCAATCGGTAGACCTTGGTTCAATATTCATGTCGAGTCATACCAAGACGCCATTCTGCTGGCTCTCAACAAAAAAGGTATAGGGTCGAGAAAAATCCGGAAAGTTCGTTTGTTATGTCGGTGAAAAAACACTCAACAAGGTTCCTCCATTTATTAGTAGCAGACAAAAACGTGGTACCGAACAGACCACCTATAGTAGTGGCGCAATCTGAATGAGGAAATGCAATCAGATCATTAGCTTCTACTCGTAAATGAAAAGAATCTTAATTGTTGACAATGGCCCCACGAGAGGGGGTTGAAGGAGAAAACAAAGACTAATATTTATTAATAAGTTGGTGTTGCTGTTAAACTAAATTAGTAAAAACGTTTTGCTATTAGCGTTTTGGGTGCCTTTGTTGTAATTTGTGACCGCAGTTTTCTTAAAATTAAAGAAAATATGTTATGAGGATCAACTTGCGAAAATTGCAACTCTGTCCTTGGAAGATTATATGTAGTTTAAGTTTAGTCGAAACATTTCGGTTTGCAGATTTAGCCGGTTTTAACCAGTTCTGCAAACCTCTTTTTAGAGTTGGACCAGGTCCGCAATCCAGTAATTAAAATTGGCTTATGAAAGCCATCATGCATCGTCACTTAATGTCTGCAGGCTACTCGTGTACTGGTATTGGTGAGAGAACCTACCGCTGAAATTTTTCAATTTCAACGCTGTTGCATTTTAATTAAACAGTTAATTGCATTTTGTTTTCGATCCACGTAATTCATTCTGAAAGCATGAAGCAGCATTAAAGTGTGTTTTAAAAAGATTAAAATGAATGTATAAATTGCGTTTCTTTACTTTGTTCTTTGCATTAACAACAAATGAGTAGTACGCTATACCATCAACAGATATTACCGGTACCATATAGAAGTGGAAATTGAGAAAATTTTTTCGTACTCCAGCACTATCGAGCAAAACTGGGGCTAGCTGAAGCTAAAATCAACAACTTACGTCAATGATGAAAAAATTCAATTAATTTTTTTGGCATTGACGCCGTGTGTTTTTGAGAAAAAAATTTATTTTTCTGAGAAATATATTCAAGCAAACGGTATAGAGCAGCTAAAATTTCTGATCTTCAACGAAGGGTGATAAAAATGTTTGCTTTAAAAAATTATTTTTAAAGTGTAGGGAAAATTAAAGCTACCGAAAGTACTCACTTTGCATATTGTAATTAATTTTACTAGATGTTTTAAGAAATTGAAGAACAAAGATTTACAACAAAAATAATTATTTTTTGCACTTTAGGACTTTAAAACGTTGCACACAAAATAGTAAGTTTGGGTTTAATTTTAAAATACATCCGTTTACAACTGAAAAGATATTTGACACTAACGTATAAATGATATTTTTAAAGACTTCAAAAGTGCTATGGACTAAAATAAAATGATAGGCTGTTTAAAAATGTTCTTGAAAGTAGAATAGATTTTAATGTTCAATGGATTATCAATCTATTGCAGTGATAAATATAAATTAGATATTTGTCTTGTTATTGTATGGTAAATTTTAATATTTACAATACTTAGAAAGAGACATGCAAAGTAGCTAGCTTTCAACTTCGGATCCAGTTCGAGCATTTTCTTCCAATAGCCTTAAATATAACTTTACATGTGTAAATTTGTAGCAAATGCGTTACATTATTTATTAATGCACCATTTTGAAAGCAATGAAAATCGCGCCTACTCTCAAAAAAATTTCATTTGATCTTTGTTTTATTTTTGTTTGTAACTGTAGAGAAAAAACTGTATTTTTAATGCGATGTTATTTGGATGTTGACAAAAAAAGTTCGAAATATTAGCAAATTTGTATCTGGAGAATAATATTGCTTCTGAATTACCTTGCGACAGCTATGACGTTTCATAACGTTAATTGCCATCACTTCTGCTGGCGAGAAAATGTTGCAAATCCATTTATCTTTCTGGATTCATGACAACAAAATAAGCCAAAAATAGCAAGCATGGTCAGTCTGTGCAGAAAAAATTTCCTCCGATTACATTTGGTGGAAAATAGACGGCAAGTATTTTCTACTCTAAGTTAAAAAACATTTAACAAAGTTCTGTAGAATGTCTGAATTTCCTCTAATGTTAAACTTTGATAAAAATTGCTGATAATCGCAAACAAATATTGAAGCAAAAAATTTTAAATTTTAAATCAGGTTTAGATGATAGTGCTATGTTTATTACAGTGATGCCACGCCCTGCTGGACAATTCTGATTAAAAATTAAAAATTTTTTAAATCTTGTTTTTAATGCAAAAATATATCCATTTACAGTCAATCATTTTATGAACAAAATGAGAGTTTTTCCTGTTTATTGATTTACATTTTTGTTTTGAGAAAACATTAAGGAAAAGATAAAAGATGCAGTGAGTGCATCTATTGACGATGATTCTGACCTCAAGTTTATTACCAACTTTTGCTGTGAGTAGAATATTCAAATAATTTGCGTACAGGCAAATCTCCAGCAAGTGTGTAAACAAGATTTTGTAATCTAATGTCAAAAAAATTTATTATTTAGTCGTGAAAGACGTAAAAACCAAAACTGTTGAGAGAAATAATCAATTTTACGATAAATATATTTCATATACGTATTTCGGCACATCGTGATGCTGGAATATCCTAGAAAGTTTTTATCTAAATTAAAGCACGTAGAAGTTACATTCACAGAGTTCTTACGAATTATTTTACTAGAAAATTGCTGGAAAATTTTATTTGAGGAAATGAAACAAGTAGATATGGATTGATAAAACAAAACAAGGTGGAAAAAATAATATTTTGAAATAAAAGTTGTAATAGGTTAAATCTACAAATAGAAGAAAACTTTATTTAGTTTTTCCCTAGATAAGAGGATTTGATATTTAGATTTCTTATCGAAAAAGTATTTGGCATTGAGTGCAATCCAAGGATTCTATTTCAATACAAATCCTTTCCAAAATAACTCAATGACTACAATGGCTTGCATCAGAAAAATATTTTCCAAATGCTATCCAAAATAACAAATGTTTTTTGAACAAAAACATCATTGGGCTTTCCAGGTTGTTTAGAAAAAAGTTCTCTATTCCTCAGTGATATCATTTGTTAAAAATTTGGGCATATTGTTATATTTCTAGTTTGTGCTAAACTAGTTGAAATTTGTTGATATTCTATTATCTTTAAAAATATAGAGATGAAGGCTTTGACTATTTCTTGCACAACAAAGAAAATGCTTTAATTTTCAAACTATTCTTTGTTTTGAGCTATTTTGATGAGTTTTTGCCATCAAAATTAAAATTAAAATTAAAAATTAGAAGCCTGCAGCCAAAAAAGCTTTTAGCGTTACAAAGGTCTCTAAAAAATCAAACGGTCTCGGCAGTTAGCTTACGTAAGCTAGAAAATTTTTTCCACTTGGAATCTTGTCTGAGGATTCTTTGCCAACTAGTTTATTAAATATTTTGTCATGATTTTTTGCTTTTTTTAAAGATATTGACGTAAGTGTTACATATCTAGAGTTATTCATTTTAAATTTTTGGTCCACAAAAATATGTTTTAACGTTTCAAAATTAAGTTTATTTACCTTGCTGATAATTCGGCGTGTTTAAAAGCATAATTCTATATCAATGCATATTTATGAGTCTATAAGCAAAGATACCCTTAAACTTTCAAAATTGTATGATGCAAATTTGATTTGACCACCACTATTATCTTTCGAAACAAAACCATTATGCCATTTGAGAAAAATTGCAAATAATACTTTTTATCTTTATAGCCTTGCATTAGGAAAAAATAAAAAAAAATTGCTGAAACTATCCCAATCTGCAAGCATATCTTAAAATATGATTGACCGAAAAATAAAGCGTGGACAATATTTCTAAAATTGGGTTGTGAAAAACTTACAAATGTCTATAAAAAGTCAATTTTTCCAAGTTTCCTGAAAGTCGCCAAATTTTAGTTTGCAATTTTGGCTCAATTAAGACTTGAAAAACTGTTAAGCAAGACTGAAAAATAGTTTGCTGCTTGGTGCAGAAAGCTGTCGTGAAACTCTGATCAATAAAAATCTTTGAAATATAAAAACAGTATTTGATGCAACAATGCGTAATTTTAATATTTTTTTGAAAATAAACCAGGCGCTTCCTACTTAAACAGCGAGATTTATTTATTTTTGAATAACTTTTGAAGTTGGACAAAAATGCAGCTTGCGCGCATAATAGTTTTGCATCAACGAGGTATTAATATATTTGCTAAAGGTAAATATTTTCATAATTACGTATTCCTTTATGAATTAATTAATTTT
The DNA here is from genome assembly GCA_963675345.1 of Trididemnum clinides. Taxonomy (NCBI): domain Eukaryota; kingdom Metazoa; phylum Chordata; class Ascidiacea; order Aplousobranchia; family Didemnidae; genus Trididemnum; species Trididemnum clinides. The sequence goes on along the minus strand of OY776284.1, from coordinate 47,166,096 downwards.
CTTCCACGCAAAATGTAGCAAATTCTTGATACGTATTTTTTCAGGTAAATTTAAAGTTTATCTGCTTTGCACCAACCAAGTCTTATTTTATTATTTTTGAAAAATTTTTTGGACATAATTTGGTTTATTAATCTGGTATACAGGTGGTGGAGCCGAGATGCCATTATATCGTTGCAGGTATATCTAAAAAAGCTAGCAAAAAAGCAGTTGCAAAGTTTTCACAGAGTATCGATAATTAAGTAATCACACACGGCCAATAAGATGCACCAAATGGGTTTCGCCATTGTTGGGGCTCTTCAGTGCGACCAGCAGGGAACCAAACCATCAAGATGTAGACCATCTATTTGAGGCAAGTACCACTGGAACACCTGGCTGGACGTCATAGCTGATGTTTATTATGATTAGAAGTATATATCATTATGATTAAGAGTATCGATAACATTTTATTGGCTTTTTTATTTCAAAAAATATAATATTTAGGAATTCTTCATCACAGCCTTACAAGAAAGGGGGAATTTACAAATTTACAAATTACAAATTTAAACAAATTTATAAGGGGAAATCTTTTTTCAATTTCAGATTGCGTTTGAAAATCTTACACCAAGTACCGTGTCAAATATTGTCACATGCCATTTAAGCTCAAATTTTTAGCAAATCTTGTTAGCATTCTAAATAATTGTTGTTAGTGCCATGCAATACTCAACAAAAAATTATATAAACATTTAGGGTTCATTTATTTAATTACTCATTTATTTGTTTTGAAAGCAAAAATAAATTTTTGTAAGTAAAACCATAGTTTTATTATCAAAAATATGTTTCCATGGTATACCAAATTTGCAATGCAGCAGTACCAAAAATTAACAATGCTATTAGCTTAAGCATAAAGCAATGACGTTTCAAAATGTAAACTGTGGTTAGTGTTGTCGCTAATTTGCTGTAAAACCTTTTTCCACTCATGTAGTACCAAATTTGTTGATCCACATATTTTTATGTCTTTTTCATTTCTTTGTTGATTGCATTTTCGATAATCTGCAAAACTTTTCTGCTTTATCTAAAGTGTCTTGTAGTTGAGTGAAGTATTTGTAGATGACACAGATGCCATTTTGTAGTTCTTTTTCAATAACTATTTAGTTGTCTTTAACACTAGCAGCCTAGCGTTTTTAATATTGTCATCTTTATTGTGTATTGCGCATATTTTTTGCAGCGATAAATTCATAAATTTAACCATAAAAAAAAATTGTTAAACCAGAAAACCCAACGCTCTTTTTTGTCACACGAAAACCAACCTCGGGAGAATTTCTTCCGTTTTTATAAAATCAAAAAAAATACTTTCTTTCAATTAAGGTTTATTACGAAAATTATCTTGACAATTTGACGCTTTTTCTGTGGATCAAGCACCAATAAAGCTACTTTGTACCTTAATTTAATACTGATTTTGATGAAAAGAAAAATATATACAAAGATAACGAAAATTTGATATACAGTATGATTAAACTCAAATATTCATAAAAAATACTGGGCGTGAAGAACTTCTGTTGTAAGCTGGTAACGAGATCGTAGAAGCATGCACTAAGTGAGTTACAGCCCTTTACTGCTTCTGGAAAGTGTATATGAAACGCACGAAAAATGGCTACATTTTACTTATTTATTTGTTATTCATTTGTTTCTCCGAATTTTATTAGAGTTGGTATTTGGTTATTTATACACATCATGAAGACACACAATGAAAAAGATATTTTTACATTATCCAAATATTTTTTAGGTCAAAAAATAAATCAACTCATACTCATTCAGTGCTTACACACTGGCAAAATTAATATCCAACCAGAATAGTCTCTGTACATAGCAATTTATTGATTTTCTCTCCTGTTGTTTTCCTTTGTACCAGCAACATGACTTTACAAGCCATCTCCACAGATGGGGTACAGGTGATTAGGGCACTTCGGCTTGAAACACTTGTTGCAGTGGTAGCGAGTCTTCCTGTCCGACCTGTCAGGACAATCAGAGTAGCGTATGAAAGGTGGCATGCTGTCTGCATATGATGTTCCTGGTGACTCTGCAGCACTGCCCAGTGATGTTAGCACACAGACAGTGGTGATCAAGGTGTGCAGTTGGCAGAATAGGAAGGGTGTTGAAAGTCGTGCCTGTCCTTGTGGAGTAATGAGGGCATTACCCAGCTCCATCATATAAGACCGCATCTTTATCATATTCATGCCTCTATTAGCCTGATTCTCACAGCTGATAATGAATGAATTTGTGCATGCTGCATTTAGTATTCCATACAACACAATGAGGGGCCAATGTAGTGTTTTCCTAGAGCATGAGTTTACTGCATTCGTTTGGTGAAAAGTGTCAACCCCTCCTTTAGCGGCATTATAGAATTCTATCATTTCTGGCTTGACAATCGTTGCAAAGATACTGAGTGTACTGAGAAGACAGGAGTAGCTCCATTTTCTTTTTGGCTCTTGAGGTTTTTACCATTTGGGTAACCATCGCCATCTTCTTTGTGTAGAGAAAGAAACTTTAGTCTTGAACTTTAGCCTCCTTATTTTTCATTTCAGATGAGATTTTCTTCTTGTTGGCTCCAGCAGTGCCAAAAAGGCTCAATCTACAGTTTGTTAACATGTCCAAAATGAAAGGAACAGATGTAAACCAGTTTTCAGTGGTCATATATCTATTTGTTCCATGGCAAGGTATGGTTAGTTCTAGGGTACAATAGTGGCTAAGTTTGACCCCATTCAGTGACGTTGTTCCCTGCTTTTCCATGTAAGATATGGCGCTCAGCATGCACTTGGTCTTGCTGTCAAGATGAGGACCAGCTTGATGCCATATTTACTAGCTTTTTTGGAATGTATATTGGGAAAAGGCACTTTCCTCTAAATCCCAACAGTTGCTCATCAACAGTAAGGTTTACATGTGGGATGGAGAGTTTGCCACAGTTGGCAATAAATGAGTGCCACACCTTCCTCTTGTGGGCAAACGTGCCCTGCTTCTTTTTTTTTGCCACGTTTATCTAAATTTTCAATCCTCATGCAAGCTACGAGGAACTCAAACCCGTCCTTAAACATTGCTGCCCGATTCAGAGGATATCCACTTACATTGCTCCACATTTCGTTGATAAAGAGATTGTTATATTTTTGCTACCCCGCCACTACGAGCATTCCCAAAAATGCTAGCATCTCTGTTGCCTGTGTAGGACTATATGTGGCACTGCTACTCGCCAACTTTTAAAAAACAAGTTCAATTCTTTTGTTGGCTCAAGTAAGGATTACCTGCATAATCTTGCCCAAGAACGAAGGTCCGAAAGCCCCCTAAAATGTAATCACATCCTTTGTCTCCTAAGTTGGCCATAGAGGACATTTACTGACTTCATTTTCGATAGTCTCCTATCATTTGCCAAGTTTTGTGGCTGACAGCTGCACATGAAACTACTTGCGCTTGAGATTGCTGTTTTGAAATCAACAATAGGAAGAAAGTCAGTTTTCTGGCTACATATTCTCTTTGTCCACCACAAATAGTAGAGGTAGTGACAGGGTTAGCAGCAGAGGTACCCGTGGAGGCAGTACCTTTGAATTGGGAGAAAACAAAAATCTTTTTTCTCTTCCTCTAAACTCAACAGCTTCCATTTCCTCCTTATTAGCAGGAATAGAAACATACTCTTAATTTTCTTCACAACCATATAACTGGTCCACTTTCTAAAATGTCAATTGTTTTACCGTTGCTCTCTGCTTTTAGTGTGTCCACGTCATCTATTTTTATATCATTGTCCACTGAATAAGATTCAGACCAAATCATAATTTCTGTGAGCTTATTGTCATAGAGCTTCTTGCGTGTATCTGTCATTATTATGCGTTACTGTTATAGTTTATAATCACCATATACCTAAATAGGAAAAGATACACTCGTAGGGTTTCATAAAATAAAAGGGTCACTACAATGCAGGCAGGAATATCACCCGAGTCGCACAGTTACCCAAAAGTCTCACAACTACCCAAACATCGGGTAATTTTCTTCCAAAATTGCTTATTTTTCGCCACAGTGGAAAATTTCAAGGGGCGAGCACGATGGTACACCCATTCGTCAAGAATCCAGACAAATCGTTACAGATGTTGATGCGTGGAAAGCGGTTAGGCTTTCGCTTGAATAGGAACCACGTGGCTACTGCACGTGACCGGAAAAAAAACCTCCAGGTGTGGTAATTCCATGGTTAACGTTTTCACGACTGCTGGGACATGTGTGTCCCAAAAAATATTTCAATCGGATAAACAGGATGCTCAAAAATTGCTTATATTTGCTTGCAACTTTCTTTACAACATCTCTTGCAATTTTGGCGCGAATGTTGTAGACTGCTGCGACAATTTCCAGCTAATTTCTAGCTTTCTAGCTACAATAAAGCAGTTTTATTTGAGGTCAGTAGTAAAGTGTCGACTTATATCAAAGAATATTTTGCTTTCATTTCTGCAATTAGTGGAAGTACCAGATGGTAACAGTTTGTTATTTTGCGCCTGGTGATATAACAAAAATCTTGAGTATTAGAAATACAAAGTTAGGTGTGGGAAACCAAAGCTTTGTTCAGCTCTTTCACAACAGAATTTTCGTGGCAAATCTAAAAGTTACTGTAATATTTGTATTATCTGCAAATATGGAAATTGGTTGCAATGCAATCAAATAATATAATAGTGAGAATGGGGAGGGGATATATATCTATCCTATGAGTCTTTTTGGTAGGGACAATTATGTCCCAATAACCCTATAATGACATTTAGGTAAAATAAATACGTTGAGTAATTGTCTCAAAATTCCCATATGAAGTTCAATAAAGCGATTATCTGTAACGCAAACAGAAAATTGACAAAAAGCTATGAAATTACAATTAATTATAAGTCAAATTATATTGCTGAGATGCATATGACTTAATAAAACAAGACATATACGTCCCTCAAGCACAAAGCAAAAACTCCACTCTGGTCTTCAGTTTACTAAAAAAAATGCGCTTTCCGTCAATTATACTAAGCTGTTTGAGATTTTGTCATAAATTTAATGTTTTTAAAATCGTACTGTAGACATTAGACAATAATGTGATACCTCCAAACATACTGAGTTAAAAATAAAAATGTTTCTTGCCCAACAAACATAAGAACATAAAGTTCAAAAGTTTTTTTACTATATTGTTAATTCGTGCGGTTTTGTAAAGAGTTTGTTGATGAAAATTCAAACCTAAAATACTGCGGGTAAAACAGTTCTTTCCTTTACAAAGTTTCATATGACCAAATTGAATTGCTGCAATTATTAAACAGTATAGTTTCAGGATGATTTCAATATTTTGATGACCTGATTGTCATTACAACAAATACTTCGCACGTTTTACTACAGATATTGTTCAAGGATCTCTTCCAACTAACGCATGTTGGAAGCGATCCTTCAACAATATCTGTAGTAAAACTTTGCTGAAGCATATTCAATGTCAGTCAATTACTGCACATTCAAACTTATATATTCCTGTCCATTCTACCCAAATAATTTTTACTAAGATCAATTATTAATTTTCTCTATTTTATAGCTAATTCTTTTGTTTCTTCTTCTTTTTCTTTTTCTTTCGGCTTGTTCCCAATTGGGGGTCGCCACAGCAGATATCTGCATTTTTATGACATGGCATTTGTTTTACGGTCGGATGCCCTTCCTGACGCCAACCCTCTTCTTTAGAGGGAAAATAGCTAACTCTTTCGTTTGTGAAAACAAAATTGTAAATTAAATTCAAAGTTGTTTTTTATAGACATGAATATTTTCAAAAGTTTAAAATTTTTTATCCAACAAATCATACCATCACAGCAATTAGCCTTCCTCACCAAATACGTTTCAAGATGTTTTTTGTTGTCAGTATTTCCAGACGTTTGAAGAAAAATTGTTGACAATGTTTTATGTCTTCATAACTTTCAAATTGATCACAAAAAGAAAGTAATTTTGGAGATTAATTTCTATCACAACCGTATTTAAAGATCTCAAGGAATGAAGAAAAGGAGAGGGCGAAAATTACAACAATAATTTCAGAAATTAATTCCTATCACAAGCACATTTGGAGATTGCAAGAACAGAAAAAAGGAGAAACCTAATAATTTTAAACTTACTGTAATATAGGGAAATTTTAAGATCTTGCAGGACCTATGTAATGTTCATTTTGCATAAATCTATGAAAAATTTGTCCACGTAGCTGTCAATCAGTGTACAACAGGCCAGCAATGCAGTTTGTGCGAAACGCAGACAGTTTTTCGATCTATCAGGTCCCTTCAGTGCAATTGGTGACCGACAATTTGCTAGAGGCTTTAAATAAAGAATAGACCATCAAACTTGTGGGACATATATATTAGGTCCACTGTAGTGGATGGTCTAAACACTAGTTAGTTCCTTTCGTAAAGCGCTGATTTTATTTAGTTTAAAACAGCGCAAAATAAATGTTAAAAGTGCAACTCAAGAGTGATAGGTTCTGCTGCGCACCGACCAGGTACTAATCGCTCTATTCACAATAAATACTTTAATGATTTACGGAGAGGAAAATCTCCCACCTGGTTTCATAGAGCAAAGGTTCTTTTCAGTTTAAAATGCAGTGAGTTTTTGATTAGCATTTTGATCGGGTCATCCTTAGGATGTTAAACATTGATGTGCATAGTGTTTTTCTTAGCGCTTAGCACAAAAACGAAAATGGGAAGAATAATTCAAAAAGTTTGCTTATAGTGGCCTTTAAAAAGCATTTAACACAAAGTATTTTATTTTTATGAGTTAGACTGGTGTTGCTAACGACCTTTGTGGTGGCTTATTCTTGCTACTGGCTTGGAAGCAAATCATGTAATCATAAAGATAAATGACTAGCAGCAAACTTCCGAATTACTAGTGTGCCAATAAGGTTTTGTCCTTTTTTGTTACAAAAATACAAAGTTTCATTATTTTGTTTTTTACCTCCCAAGAAAAAAGCTTAAATATTCAAATCAAATATAATTTTTTGTTTTTATATCAAAACCTTGCAAGGCTGGATGCGATGATCTCTTACTTATTGCGGTAGTTTCGTTTCAAGACCCTCCTAGATAGGTGAAAATTCGCAAAGTAGAAAACAACTTAAAACAAGAAAAATGCAATCAAATTGATCTATAGTAATTTCCTTTTTTAATCACAATCCCTTAAGAGGACGCTTTGGAGACATTGCAGGGGTTGAAAGTGATAGCAAAGTTCAACAAAAATATTATAAGCACAAATACCCCACAAGGTGTAATAATCCAAGAATCCTGAATAACATGTTTTGAATAAGTTGGTAGATGCATACAAACCACGAAATTTATTTTTATGCTACCGTGTTTTATGCATGCTTAGTTATTTTTCACTAGGAAATACTATGAAACACTAATTGGTATTATTATCCTTATTTTATGAATTTACAGGAAAATATTTTTGGTTTATATTTGCAATTTTTCTTTATTTTTCCAGAAAATCCGCGATGCGTTTCCTATATACATCACAAAAAACCGGCGAAGTCCTGTATTTGAACGGAGATACTGCGAAGGATCACTGCAGTTTGGATGATTTTTACAGCGTGTACATTTAGGAATCACATTGTAGCAATACCTAAATGTGTTAATGTGTAATTTTATCCTTAGCTATGTAATAGCTGCATTTCAAAGAGATTTTAATTTTAGCGCACCATTCTAAAGATATGGGGATGGAATTTTAACTTCAGCTCCCGTTTAAGAATCCTATTTTCAGTAGCCTATAAAATTTATTGACACATTTTTTTATTTTTCGCAAATATTGTCCGCATTTTATGTATTGTAGTTGTTGATAAGGCAATGTAATGCTTTACAAAGAAAAGTTGTACATTAAAATATTGTTCTATTTTGGTACTCTCATATGTGTTTAGAAAACAACATTACATTTCATATTTAAAATCAGACGTTTTTCCAAATGTATGCAATCGTACTTCACCATGCATGTATCCTGCAGTCAATTAGCTTACGTATGTACTAACGTTTCAAAGAGATTAATTGACAATAACTCTTGTGGCATTTAAAAAATATTCAAATTTTTTCTACCTATATCTTTAAACTAGAAAATCTTTGGTAGTGTTCTAATGCAATATTTTTTGCTTTAATATTCAATGCATTTTTGAATGTCCGCCAATCGTTTTTGTTTTTTGAAGCAATGTTTTATGTATAGATAGAGCCATTTTTTCCTTTTCTGATGTTTTTGTCTTTTAACTTTAATGCACATAAAATGACAATACCATTGGCAATAAACTACCTTAACAACTAAGGTTCTCTCTGTCACCAACGAAAGTTAAAAACTTTCGTCTTCATCTTTTTTCTATACTTATAATCTATTGATGCGAGCCTGTATACAGATCATTTTCGAAAAAATTATATTTTTGTAAACAGTTACGATGCTCTAAAAACAGAAGGGATAGTTTCTGTCGGAAAAACTTTTTAGATAAGGTCTCTTAATATGTATTCCCCTTAATAAATAATTGCTTAATCTGTACTAAAATAAATAAAATAATGCAAACACAAAGCAAATTAGTCAAAAACAGTATGATCGGTAATATTTTTTGAAAATATTGTGAAACGTATTTAACAATTTTGATAAAAGAAGAGATGGAGCTACATTTAAAAGTCGCTCAGCAATATATTATGACAAAAGTTTCTTGAGAAATTACCTTTAAAAATGTAAAAAAATGAATTAGAAACTGATAGATTGTGGATTGTAAAAAAAGGATCATAATATCTTATTAATTTATTTTAGAAATTGATTCCTATTACTAAACTATCTTGCACCTGTTCATGGGAATGGACATTCAAATCTTTAACAAACTACCTGCTGAATTCTACTTACTGACTCGGTTTCAGTCACAGAATTCGATTTCATTATTTGCCTATTTTATAACCTGATGATCCAAATGGTCTTTATTAATAAAACGTTTGCGCAAACCTTGTCCAAATACTAAATTTTTCGCTGAACAAAAAACCATTCAAGACTTCAGGGGAAATCAAAAAAAACCTCACCACCCTTTGATTATATTAGCCTATAATTATTTTTATCTATTCTTTTTCTTCAAGTTTATTAAAACAGTTTTTGCATTACGTGTTGTTGAATCGATTGCATAAATGCAGAGTTTTGTTATCATTATTTTTGCTCAACAAAGAAACGCTTTAACTTCCTCTAGTTTCATGTTATTTTGTACGTTTCGCACATTTTACTTTAAATATAAAATTATGGTCCTGCTGACAAAAAGCTCTTTACTTTATGAAATCATAATCTAACGTTTCTAAGGACTGTTGTAATCAAATTTCGTAAGTATTCAGGAGCAAAATGCAACTTAATAGATTTTGATTATCTGTTGGATGAAAAAACTGAACGCATTTTCTATTTACCTGCAGATCTAGTTAAAGCATCGTTTTTATAATTAGCTCATTAAATATTTGGCTTATATTTTTAAAGGTTTAGCAAAGCATGTTAGCTTATCACTCAATAGGAATATACCTAAAGTAATGTGTGCAGAGTCCATGCTCCAGAAAAAAATTTTTAAATTCAAAAATTGATTTTCTTAATTCTACTGCTATTTTAAATATTTTGGAAAACAAAATTCGAATTTAAATGTTCAACTTGGAGTTTATTACCAAAAAAGGTTTGAAAATCTACAAAGTTGATATTAAGCGAATCACTTATGACCACTGAAAGCACGCAATCAAGCACATTTTAAAATATTTTTTGATAGCGATAAAGTAATTTGGGTATTTGAAGAAAAGTTGCAAGCGATACGTTTCTCTTCGTTGCATCGCAATTGATCACAAAAAGATATTTTTTTCAAAAATCGTGCCTAAACACAAGCATATTTAAAGATTTTAAGAACAGAAGAAAAATAAGGGCAAATGTTTTTAAATTTACCTTTGGAAAGTTTAAAGATTTTCAAGGACATATATAGCGTTGATTTTGCATAATTCTATAAGGAATTTCTAGCGTCCTCCAAGCTGTTATTGCTTATATCGGATGGGCAGAAAATAGTAGTACCCTGTTTAATCAAGAATAACACAAAAACAAATCTTTGCATACAAATTAAATTTGGTGCATGTCATGAGAAGCTACATTAGTTTTGGCCAAGTGGTAAAATTTCAAACAAAAATATTCATAAACATCGGAATAATGAGCAAATACAGAATTCAGGTCAAAATATGCTATGCCAAACGTTGACTTAAAATTTACTTACCACGGTGGATTCCACTATTGGATTCCAATCTGGTGAGACTTTGTAACGCATTTTGTTCACGTGCTAGTGGTCGTGGGTTTAACGCTTGGCTAAATGACTATTTTCTTTTTTTAATTGTGACCAAACTTTCAGCAACTATCTAAAGTTGGGCAGAGTGAATAAATAACAAATTAAAGCTATCCTCTACAAAATACATCTTGCATTGCATATTTTGACCTGAATTTTGTATTTCCTCATTGTTCCTGTGTTTATGAATATTTTTGACTGAAAATTTCGACACTAAACCAAAACTAGCTGCTTGTGACATGCACTAAATTTAACTGGTAAGCAAACATTTTTTTGTGTTATTCTTGATTAAACAGGATTATCACTATTTTCTGGCTACCCGATATAAAATTTGCTGGCTATAAAGCAGGCTTGAGCTACTGGACAATTTTGCTTTCGGTGCCGCTTGTACTCGGGCATTTTGGCATACATCAAAGTTTTCAAAATCAATAAATAAGACTTATTGCAAAAATGTAATCATTTTTAATAATTTATTTCATGTGAAAAGATCAATTGCCCTATTTGCTAAAGCGAAAGTTATATACAATTTTGTAAAAAACCTTGGAATTCAAGTAAAAATATTTGCTTATGTAATGGTCCTATTGGAAACCGACAGTGTATTAAAAATTTTGATTGCCGGGAATCATTTTTTAATTTTCCAGAAGGCAAGCATTTCAATAGATGTAATCAAAAAATATTTTCCTTTTGTCTGAATTGCAGAAAAATGCTAGCTCATTTAAAAAATGCTGATAGCAGTTTTTTTACTTACCGTGTTGCACAAAGAGACCAAAACTGGGAGAAAGTAAAGAAAATTTCGGCTAATTGGCTTGTCGTGTCCTCAAAAAATCACGTAACTGGAGTTCTTCATGTCAATGTGGTAGACAAGGGTGGTGGTTAAGCTTTATTTGGGCATAATTTAGTAATAATTAGCAAAAAAAGCTGGTGTTTGTTCACCTGAAAAAATGATAAAAGCAATGCTCACGAATTACAGTACATGAGCGCCTACAACATGCTTTTGGCTTTTTTATTGCATTAAAGTAAATTTTTATCTGCTTTTAGCCTTGTCACGATAAAAGTTTCAACATTCTAAAAAAACATTGTATTGTACTTTGTAATCTGGCAATGCTGCATTATCGACATAATATTTTATATGTATTTAAGTACCATGCAATTGCAATTATTAAATTTGTTAAATAATTATGGTGTACTTATTTGTTAGTTGCTGCATTTTAAATAGATTTAAATAATCAAAAATCAAACTGCTGCCGTCGAAAATGGTCTCTATTTTAATTTCGATTTCAGCTCAAAGAACCTATTTGAAATGGTTTATGAAACATTTTGACATAATTTTAAATCTTTTGAAAAATTTGTGAACATCCTACGTTGTTGGGTTTTTGGAGCATCTAAAGTTCTAGGAAAGAAACTTATAATAATTCAAGTATTTTCTACTTCGCCTTTTTGTGCGTTATGAAAGCAAAAATCAGTTGTGATCTGTGAAATGATAAACTTATTATCAAAGTTAGTTTCATGCTCCGTATACTTGAATTTAGCAGTTACTTAGCTTGCATAAGCAATGACGTTTTAAAATGTTTTAATCGCTTGCAGTGTTGTTGGCATTCGAGGAAAAGCTGTATTTTTTTGCTTTTAAAGTGCTAAAATTTTTGGATAGTTTTTATGCATTTTTTTTTCAGTTTTGAGGTTATGATATTTTCAATGATACATATAACGTTTCCGCATTATGGCAAAGGTATTATGTGTACTGTGTAGTTGGTTGTACTGATTTTGAATGACACATATGCTACCTCTCTTGTTTTTTTTCAATTTCCGTTTTTTACCTTTGATTATATTTTTTTCCTAAAAACTTTATCGTCAAGTTGCCTAACGTTTTTGTTGCTGTTGTTGTTATATGTGTATTTTGCACGTTTAAAAACCGCATGATTTTGCTAAAATAAATAAAGAAACATTCACACAAAAGTCATTAGCCAATAGTGATCAGAAATTTTTTACAAACTGTTTCAAAGCAAATATTTATCTGAAGTTTTAATGGCTAGAAGGGTAGAGCTAATATTTAATAATTATTAACACTTTCGATGCGAAGTGACGGAGATCTCCGTTAGCTGATACAATGCGTCGGGTGCGAAGCGACGTAAATCTCCGTCAAAATGAAGCATTTCATCAGTTGGGTGCGGGAATGTTTTACAAGAGTCAGAAAAGGACGGATTTCTCCGTCTGCATGTGTTATGCGTGATCAAGACGTGATACTTCAAAACATTAGATTTATCAGCCATTTTGCGCGTGATCTGCTCGTGGTAGTGTGCAAAAGTTTGGGGAAAGTTTTTCTCCCTCTAGATTGTATTGCAAGGAATGCAACATACCACTGTGTAAAACCCCTTGTTTCGGTGACTACCACACCAAAAAACGCTTATCACAAGACTGAAAAAAGACTTAGTAAAATAAACTTCAATCATTTCTTTTGATTTTTTAAATTGTATCTGAGTTAAATAACGAGTTTTCACATTGTTACCATTTGCTTCTAAATTGTTATTTGTTTCTAGTTGCAGTCAACTTAAATGCAGGTCTTACTTGTGCAACAATGTAGAAATAGCAATTTTTAATAACAATATGCATAGTGAACAAAACAGATCAGTACAAATGTTGAATCAACGTAATTTTGTTGTAAACTAATAAAAATGCTGCATAGTTATCACGACGAGAAACGTTTTAGATGAATAAGGTAAATCTTGTCGAAAGCGTTCGGGAAAGCCCGCCACACAACTGCGCGAGCGGGCAAACCAAGCCGCCTCGAAAGTGTTAAATTGATTATAATCAATCTAAAGAGATATCAAATCTCTGTACATCGATTAACAAAATGACAATTATGCTAAGTTAATAAATTTAGTTGATAAAATAAAAGTCATTATGAGCAATGAGCAGTGCTGTAAATAGCGTTTCAGTAGTTTTGGTTGCTAAAAATTTCTTCAAAAAAAGGTGAATCCTTCAAAAACGTCAACACAAGATTTTAAATTTTACTTAGTGGTTCACTTTACACACAAAATGGCTCAATATGATCCCAAAAGTGATTGTTTCAATTTGTTGTTTATTTTTTGGTTATTTAATATTTTTGATAAATTAAAAAAATATATAAATAAAAACAGGATGACTCTGATCTGTTTGATTACACTAATGCAAAAGAAACTGAAGCGAATACTTTTATAATTTTACAAAAAGAAAAGACCATGATGTTTTAGATGCATGAATTTATGGTTAGAAATTCAAAGATAGTCTGTACAATACAGTAGCCTTGTAAAATTATAAAAAATAAATTTTTATTCATTAATACGCCAGTAAATAAAAACATTACAATATTGGAAATAATATCTTTTTTCATGGGCGTGTTTATGAATAATATTGAAGGGGTCAGAACATTTTTAACTTGAAGGTCTTTTTTCATGTTCTACTTTTTGTAACAATAATTTTGCTTGATTTTATTCCCAAACAGACGTTAAAATCTTTATTGGCCAATTTTTTTTCCAAAAAAACATGGAGACTTTATTTCTTTTGACACTTTTTAGGTAAAATTGCTCTATGCGCCCTCCTCGAAATATGCATATGTTTGTAATATTTTTTTTTGCAATGTTGAACGAAGTATTTTGACTGGTTTTTATGTCGGGTCGATAGACTCGGAGTTAGATTTTAAATTAGATGTTAAGTATAAAGTTGCTTGTGATTTTGTCGTAAATTTAAAGCAGTTTAACAAGATTTAAAAGAGATGGATGTGAAAATCTTTGTTTGATGCCGCAAAACAAAATGTACTAATAAAATGAATAATTTGTGAAGTCTATGTTTAAAACAGCAATCGAAGTATACCATTTAAGAAGCCTTATAAACAGTTTGATGTGTTTTTAAGTCTTTAGCAAATTTCGATAGTTGTTGATTTGATTACTCACACAGAGACCTTTTAGTATTTTACTGTTATAAGTTATGGGAGTTGGGCTAAGGAAACATGCCTAATAAAGATATGGCTTTCAAGTAACTTTTGAAAAAAAATCTTCGTGCATTCTGAGAACAAGATTTTTTTTCAAATGCAAAATTTCTCGGGCGTGTTGACAAATAGAGCTTCATACTCGGCAAATTTTGCAGCTAAAAAATAAAATGGTCTTTGCAATTAGTTTACGTAAGCAATGACATTTCAAAACGCCATTGTCGGCAATGATATTGGCAAGAGATCAAAAGTTGCAAGCTTTTTTTTTTGTTTTTGAAGCAATGAAAGTAGCCGAAAATGACTGAATATTACAATCTTAGCAAAAGCTGCTTCTAAACACAAGTGTATTCCATGATTTTGATAGACGAAAGACTGGGAGAAATACTTCAAACACTGAGATGGAATGATAGTGAACCTACGCCTTTACAAATTTGAAAAATATCTATTTGGCCTTAAATATGAAAACATTCGCAGCATTTGTTTCCACAAATAGCAAATTTAAGCCTAAACCGGAAAATATTTGAAAACTTTTTCTAAATTATCAGTGCAGTCTGTTGTTCTAAAGATCTCTTAAATATAAATAAATTACAATTGTGTTAATTGGAAGTCAGAGTCAACCTCTCGTTAACATGTTAAAAGCTTTTATGCAAAGATGCAGCATGTGGCTATTTTGAATATTTTTTCCATGTATCGGCCGTCCATTCTACCTTCTTTTCTCAAGCCCGGAGATTTTTCGAACCCTAAAATAGTTGGCTAGATGTACAGTAAAATCGTTAAACCTCTGATTAGAAATATTGTGTCATGAGATGCTTAATATTCTACACTGTATAGCTGCTTCCAATGAGGCTCTTCAGACAACATTATTGATAAGTTTTCAATATACTGTAGTTGGTAAAATTGTAGAATTCAATCTGGTGAAATACGGACTTTGGCAAATTCAAATCATTGGACTCTGTTAACGTCAACAGAACAAGTAAAATTTAATAATGCATAATGTTGCTAGAATGAATTTTTGATTAAGATAGAAGTGCATTTAAATGTCAATATTTTTAACTAACTAGCATTGTCCAGCTTATTTTCTTTTGTTATATGGGGTGGTTTTGCGTAGATCATATTGTTCCCTCAATAAACTTACATACGATGTTAAAAAATTGTTGCGAAATACTTTCATCATTGCAAACGGCATTTTTGATGGTTACAAATTTTGCAAAATTTCTTTGATCTTGCAGCAAATTGTTTGCAGTTTACAAACAAACAAAGCAATCCGATCTGTCAAGCTTTTCATTCTCGGCAATACGCGTTTTTTTTTTCGTTTTTATTTTATTTATATTGTAGGCACAAAAATAAAAACAACGACAAAGCATAAATACAATGTCTAAATGTATCTAGACCATTTCTTATAATGAAATTCCAATTTGTTATGTTTCTTAGCAATATAGTGCTCTGATTTTTTTGTGGATGTAATTCGGCAATACGCGTTATCCCTGCTCCTGCGACTAGTAGACTATTGGCGCTCTCTAGCAGAAAAATATTTGGATTGTGAAAGGCATGTCGAACTTTTTGTTTGAATGAGGCTTTTTGAAAGAGCGCTAGACAATATTTTACTCATTTGTTCAACGTTAACCTCTGGCTACAGTAAAGCTTGTGCGGTTATGCAGCACCTATTTCACATCTTATAGAGCAAGCTTCATCCAGTCACTTTTCGACACTGCTTTCTGTGCTGACACCGTTTATTATTACACTTCTTATCATTTACCTGATTTTCAAATAACATTAAAGGCGCATGGAACTCTCAAAACTGAATTTTGACAATTAACTATATGTTTGTATTTCACAATATATTTTAATTCTTGAAGTTTTTACTAAATGTCTCTCAAATTTAAACACTTTGTTATGAGTAAGCTTATAGGAGCAGAGTATATTTACAAAAACCCCGGCGTAAAGATTTTATTTCATTTCTTGTTTAAGCCCAAGGAGTAAAACTACAAGATGTACGGTTCTCAAAATTTCAATTAATTAATTTAGTTCAAGTTTAATCAAATATAGCCCATTGAAGCATCAAAAATGTCTGTTTGTTCTGTTTTCAGATTTAAAAAAGACAATGTCATTATTAATTATTTTGGTAGGTTTATCATGTTAATTATTTTCCACTTTTGCTAAGAACATTGATTCATTGGAGAACAGAGAATATTTAAAACTGTGAAATCAACAACTAGTATTTGTGTGGTGATGAATAATTTTTGGTGAGAATTAGTTTGTGGGAAAACTTTTTTTGACACTTTTTTTACTATATGTGGCTTTTTTATGTCAAGGCACAACAGTAAGGATATAGGATCTTGGGACATTGGTTCCACTTTAAATTTACACGTACTCTTGAATATGTCATACAGAAACAGTTTGGTAAATGGAAGGTTGGCTTTATTTGCTTTACAGTACGGCAGCAGATTGCATATTCCAATTGAAAGCACAAATTTAATATTTTTGAATGTTGGACCTATTTAATAATTGACGTTTGGAGCAGAAACATGTTTCAAGTATTTGCCGATCTGTGTTATAAAGAGCAATTTGGTTTGTTTGTGTATTTGTTTGTGTTTCTGTCTGTTTTGCTTCCTCAAAAACTACTAGACATACAAACATGAAACTTGGCACCTTTTATCAATTATCTATAAGTGGAACAAAAAGTCGAGTTTAATGTGAAATCTTGCTAAATTAAAAAAAGGTATTTTCTTCTTTAGCATAAAAACCTGGTCGATAGGTTTTTCCATTAAAACATAACCTAGCTCATTTTAAAAACTGATTTGTAAAAGCTGGTGTTTAGGGCAAGATTCGCTTTTTTCCTAGCCTAATTTTTATTAGGTTGACGGCATGAACCTGAATTGGCGTTTGTGCCGTACCTCCATTCCGAGGAAAAGAAAGGGTAATCACAGCAACAACAACAGGTTCGCTTCGCCTTTCCCTGGCTACGTATATGCCTGGAGCAAGAAACATACGCGCAGCCAGAGGTTTAAGTGTTATGAGTAAGCCTACATTTAAGACGCAGTTTTAAGCAGTAGTCATATCATTTCATAATTTTATTTTGGTAAATACATCAGTCACTCTAGCGTCATTCCACAACCTCACACCTATGTGTTTATGCGCGATGTCAAATAAAGGAATGAAAGTTGGTAAAATAATTTACTGCTTGTAAGCAAGCACAGTCTTAATTTTTGATATGGAGGTCTCTATAATATGCGTAGTTTGTAAAATACAAAGTTTGAAGGAAAAACAATATGAAGAAATTGGTCAATATGTCTTTACCATTGTATAAAATTTTTATAACCAAATATATACAGTTGCACTTATGGAGGAAAACTTTTTTCTTGAAAAGGGTTACTAATTCGACCAGATAATCAATCGCCGAAAGTATGGTTCCTTTCACTGAATTTTGTGCCAAGATACCACTGTGAGTCCAAAGCCTTGGCGCCACAAAAATTATTTTGAGAAGGCAAATAAATTTACCACTCTACCAAAAAAAAATATGGATAATCTGCGAAATGATAGAAAGTTTATGAGAAAAACCTGTCTTAATTCAGAGTACGGGTGAGATGATCGTGATGAGATGCCTTGATCTATGTCTTTATTAATGCCAACATTTTGTTTCTTCGCTCACAACTGTTTTTTGGGTAAAGCTGACGTAGCCAGTTTATGCAATGTCTCTAACCTAACATAACTGCCTGATAACTCTGCCTTGCTACACCGGTTGGTATCTAATAAATGAGGATTTTAACATGTTTTGGAGGGGATTAATTTCTTGTGTATTCCTCTACAATACGTAAGGCCCTGTGCGTGTGACTATGCAAACACACCAATGACCCCCAAAAAATTAACAGTATTTTATTTTTTTCTTGTTTGAGAAATTGATATCAATATTAATATTTGTACCACTGTTTCTTGTGTTTACAAATTAAGAAGAAGAAATAAAAACTTTCGAAGATGTTTAAATATTTTTGATTGTGTGTTTTAGCACAGCATAGCCTCAATATCGACATGGACGACTGCGGCGGATGGTAGCTAAGAAAGCTTCTTTCTGTACAATATGGTCATAGGATAACTTTTTAGTCCCAACTTAGCAAACCGCAGGTGCAGAATTTCAATAGACTACAATTTTTCTACCATAAATTGAGTTAGTTTTAATTCCGGTTATAAATTTTGATTTCATTTCAAAATCGGGTTTTAGAAGTTCTAAGCCCAAAGCTTTCAGGAAATTCTTATAGATTTAAAAAAAAATTATGCATCTTACTTTGTCATTTTGTGATCCACACTGTTCTTTCCAACGTAATAGAATCCAAAGCAAATTAGTAAGAATCCAAAACCAACCAAAACGTTTTTAACTTTGTTTGTGTTTCTTCCAAACAATTTCTTTTGCTTTATTGCAGAGGCAGTTTTACAATCATAGTCATACATTTGTTGAAGCTTCATTTTAGAAGAGACTTTATATTTTGCTCGTGCATCGACGTTAAATAGATGTAACGTAAAAGTGTTTACAAAATTTGATATCACGAAGCGTTTATTGATTTTAACGAATGCTACTATAGTTTGTTTTACACAATGTACTTTTTTTGTTTGCCTCATTAACAGAAATCGCTATCAATTTTGTTTCACATGGACGAAAATAAATTACCTTTTGTGCTGGTTTTGTGTTATTTATTTTTTAATTTCACCACGATTTAATGTCACTGCAAATAATTATGTGTTTTTGATCATTAAATAAAAGAGTAAACGTGTGGCGTAAATAATAGTTTTTTAAAAACGCATTGAAATAATATTTTAGTGTATGTAGATGTCTTCAAAGCATTTAAAACATCCAATTTTTTTTATTTCACATGTTTGAAGACTTGCAAACTTGTTTTATTTTGAACAAATAACTTTAAAAGGATTACTTTAAACTGGCATTGTTTTCTGTTGTAGAATAGATTCAGTGTCTTCAAAAAAGGCACATATCTAAGTCTGCTTAAAATTTAGCCCTACTTAAAGTACAATTAAAATTCCGTTAGATTGTAGTAATTGCTTAGTAAGCTTCAGTGAAAATGATGCTTGCAAGCAAAGTGCCTTTTTTAAAGTCTGCACCTGCTAACAAGTTTTCTTGGTTGATCACTACATCTTTTGGCAGATGGATCCACAGAAATTGTTGGAATGGTGGCTAAGAATTAAGTTTAACTTCTGCATCTTTCCGATTCACTGTTTTTATAAAAGCATGCTCTGGGGTACAAATTTGGTTTTCAAAGCAATTTTCTAGGTAAAGTTTTTCCTCACCTTTGGATCCTCATGTGTAAATGCACCAACACCAGAAGGTTCTATGAAAATATCCTTTGACTTTGGGTTAGCATCTTTCTCAATAATATCCAATACTGAGTTCAAATTGAAAAACCTGCAATAACACATAATGAAAAATAATGTACTTTTATTCTCCTAGTATGCTGTTTACGGTACATTAATATTTAAACAAAGCTGCTGCATTCACCTAAAGCAAGGACTTTATCAACTTTATGTGGCATGCTCTCTAGTATTTTATAGATTTGTTAAAGACAAACTGGTTTTATAAAAATAAATTGACAAAATTACTTACTTTTTACTAGATATCATAAAAATCTTCCTCCAAATCAACGTACCTCAAAAATGAAGCAATTTGTTTACTTCAAAAAGCTTGGAACTGGTCAAACTAATCACAACATGTATGTGCAGGCCTACTAGCTTTCAAAACAGTCATAAACTGTTAAATTACTATGGCACAAAAATTTATGGTTTCAAAATAAAACATGCTTTTTGTGCCAAATATGGCACATTAGGATAATATGGGTTTAGAGCAGTCACAAATCATTGTGATTTTGAACTTTTTTTGAATTTTGGGTAAGCTTTTTTTATTTTTAATTATACTAAGCAATGAATGTATTCTCAAAAAATTGTATGAAGGTACTAGGTAAAACTAAAGCTATCATAGTTTGAACATAGAATTGTCAAAACACTCGATGTGTATTTAAAATTTGTTGTGGGCTGTAGTGCAGATATAGTTTCTATTTGGCGAGCGGTCAATCCAGGTTTATCATTAATCTCTAAAAAATCTGTCAATCGAAATTAAAAAGCTTTGCTAACGCCAGTTAAATCTATCAAACGAAAAATTGTAAAGTCAAATTTAAAGCGCATTCTTTATCATAAATTAAATGTGCTTTCTTATATATTTGCTTATTCATATAATCTGGAAACATTGTTATGCAATGGCTCACTAATCAATTGCATAGAAAAGGTGGTGGCAGAAAAAACTCTCCGCTGCCGGCATTGCACTGCAAAAAACTGTCCGCAAGCTGCACTGCACAAAAAAATTTCGCCATAGCATATAAAATGCCGGCATAGCACTGCATTACATTTGTTTAGGCCCATCCACAAAATTCTAGTTCATGGTTTATTTTATTGTTTAGATGAAAACAGTACTTCACTTTCATTTTATTGTCATCAACTTTTGCCAGATTTGCTGGCCTCAAATCCCTTTTATGCTCAGCCAATCTTGTTTTGTAAGCCCGTCCAGTTTCCCCAATGTAGATACTAGTGCAATCTCGACAAGGAATCTGGTAAACTACACCAGGTCTGGATGACCTTTCCACCGAGTCTTTTGCCTTTGGTAACACGTCTTTTAAAGTTAAATGCAGTTTGCTAGTAACCAAAATTCCTACGTTTCTTAAAATTTTTGACAAAGCCTCAAAGTATCTTGGAACATAAGGCAGCACAACACGTGTTTTAATTTCCTTGTTATCGGTAAACGTTATTTACGCAATCCCATGTTCCAAGGTAAAAGGATAGCGAGACACAGCGGAAATCTTCACTTTAATCATTTATGCTTACGAGAAGATATTTTGCCCAAGAGTTTAAAATTTAAATCTCCAATTAGTTCAGTTGCGGGAAAAAAACTGGCTAAAACTTTTGGTTTTCGGAATCACATTTTTGGATAAATTTTTCATATAAAGAAATTGAAAAGCTTGAAGAGAAGCTTAGAGCTGAAGTAGAATCGGAGGACTTCAAAATCATTAGACAATATTATGAAACTGTAACCAGAAAACAGCACAAACAGTTACTTGAGCATAGCGATGTTAAATTAACTCAGCTGAAGTCATCCACAGGGAGGAGAAATCGAACTGAAAACGCAGATAGCAAGTTGGTGATTAATATTTTGAAACATCGGCTGACAGAAACGGAAACCAAAGTTTTGGGATTAGGTTCAAATTTTGCTCTTTCGCAAAAAACAATTCCCAAAAAAAAATATATCGGAAGCGGAAAAAGGTCCACAACTTCTCCCTGCATCTGTTGCCAATATCACTAGAAGCAAAATTGTAAGCGTTATAAATTCATCGAAGAAAGTTCCTCCTAACCTCACTAATGAAGAAAAAAAGCTTTACGAAATTTGTCGAAGATTAAGGAAGTCATTATTACACATGCTGACAAAGGAAACAGCACTGTGGTTTTAGACAACTCTGAATATGATTCAAGAATTAATGATTTGTTAAAATACGAAATTTGTGGAAGAATAAGGAAGTCATCATTACACATGCTGACAAAGGAAACAGCACTGTGGTTTTAGACAAATTCAATTATGATTCAAGAATTAATGATTTGTTAGGTGACAGTAACACATACGCCCCCTTGAAATCTGATTTAACAGGTAATATTAAACGTAAACTTAATAAATTTGTTTACATGCTTTTTTCGAAAAATCGCATTTCACAACAGACCTACCGTTATTTTCACAGCACTGACTCCATTGCTCCACGCTTTTATGGGTTACCAAAAATTCATAAAACTGGTTTTCCATTTCGACCTATTGTTTCCTTTATAAATTCACCGATTTATAATTTGTCCAAGTTCATTGCTGTTTTATTGACACCGCTAGTTGGCGCTAATGGTTTTAATGTGAAGAATTTTTATGAATTTGCAGAACAACTAATAAGTTTGACAATCAATCATGATGATTGCATGGTTTCGTTTGACGTCATTTCTTTGTTTACTAAAATACCAGTTGATGTGGCCAAAATCGTTGTGTTAGAACGATTAAAAAAGGATGACACATTTGATTACAGATTTTACCTTACCCTAACTGATAATATGACTGCATTAAATTTGTGTCTTGATAATACGTATCTTTATTTTCGTGGTAAATTTTATCGTCAAATATTTGGTGTTGCGATGGGCTCACCTGTTTCCGTCATATTTGCAAATTTGGTGCTGGAAAATATAGAGGAAGAAGCAATGTCAACCTTTTAAAACCCATCCAAATTTTGGAGGAGATATGTTGATGACAAGTTTGTTATTATTAAAAAAACAGAGGTAGATGAATTTCATAATCATATTAATAACATTGAAGCCAGCATAATTTTACCATAGAACATGAAACCAACAATTCTATATTTTTTTGGATGTCTGTGTTACTCGAGAAGCTAGTGGTGGGTTAATGACAAAGATTTATGAAAAGCCAACGCACACTAACAGATATCTAAATTTCAACTCAGTGCATTCTATGAGTCAGAAGCAAGGACTGGTAAAGTGTCTTTTAAAAAGAGCTCAATCACAATTAAATTCCAAGCTGGCAAATAAAACATTAAAAACTTCAAAAATTATGAAAGCTTTAAAAAAGAATGATTATCCCAAATGGTTTCTAAAACGCACAGTAAAACGTTTGAAAACAAAAGCAAATATATCGTTTGCCGATAACAAGGAAATTAAAACACGTGTTGTGCTGCCTTATGTTCCAAGATACTTTGAGGCTTTGTCAAAAATTTTAAGAAACGTAGGAATTTTGGTTACTAGCAAACTGCATTTAACTTTAAAAGACGTGTTACCAAAGGCAAAAGACTCGGTGGAAAGGTCATCCAGACCTGGTGTAGTTTACCAGATTCCTTGTCGAGATTGCACTAGTATCTACATTGGGGAAACTGGACGGGCTTACAAAACAAGATTGGCTGAGCATAAAAGGGATTTGAGGCCAGCAAATCTGGCAAAAGTTGATGACAACAATTTTAATGAAAAACGGCGATGGTTAAGTATGTCATCACCAAAAATCACCGAGTTGACTGGGATCACAGCAAAATTTTAACCTTTGAAATAGATTTTACCAAACGCCGATTTCTGGAATCTTTTTTTATTCATAATTCTTAAAATTCAATCAATGATAAAGAAAATTGTTTTTATTCTGAAATTTATGATAATTTGACGTAATCTACAGTTGTTTATTATTCGCTTTTAAACTTTTTGTTTGCCTTTTTCTTCTGATTGCGTGGTACACTATTCATATTGTCTCACTCGTGCTTTCGTTTATTATTAGTCCTGATGAAGAACAGCTGTATAGCTGTTCGAAACGTTGACGGATATTGAAGTTTTTTCATGCTCGGTAAGAACTTGTATCAACTTGAATAAACGTTATCATTACCAGAAGAGTTAAATAAAATGAATTTATCAAAAATACCTGGTAGCCAGAATACCAGTATAAACAGTATTTCATTTTGACAAACACATTTTAACAGGGTACAATGCTTTGTATTTAAAAAAACGAGGCGAGACTAAAATACGGAATTTGAATATCTATTGAGAAATAAGGTAAAAAACCAACCCAATTACAAAAATTGGAGAAACTTATGGATGTGCATAATTTAACTCAAATCAATTACCTACTTTCACCCAATTGGGTAATTTTATTTTTAGTGTTTATGGACTTCAGTAAACATCCGTATTTCTGCCACTTTCGTGCTTCTGTAATTGAAAGTATTTTTGTGATTCAGTAATTACTTATTTTGATATAAATTTTTATTTTTCCACAATTCCATGCTTTAGTTGGAGGTTCCGTGATTTAGTACTTAATTTTCTTCACATCAATTACCGCAAATCTATATTTTCTATGTATTAGTGCTCTCCAAAATATCGAGTTTTTACTCGACAGGGTTTACCATCTCTATAACCGCAATTTTGAAAACTATTGCACCAACAAGAGCGCATATATTGTTTTTAGTCCCCAAACGCCAAGGTTCCTGATCAAGATTGTGAACATTTACAAGATCAGCGATTAAAGAAGCTCTTCAAGACAAAAAGCTATATCACAAATCTAACTAATAAAACTATTACAATGATTGGATGTGCTGGTGAAGTGCACGCTCAGGAATCTTTTAAAGTTCTCCAATATTAGGACAGTTGTGCCATTGTCTGGGCTACATTGATTGGCAGCATTGCCATTATTACCATTTGGAATTGCGGTCTTGTAAAAAAATTATAAAATATTCTTGGTGGTATTCTGCACACTATTGCTTGTTCTGTTTACTTTTAACAATTTACTTAAAAGTATTAATGATGTTATACTACCGGAACTCAAAGTTATCGTGGTCAGCTTGATCAAGAATGCAAAGAAAACATCCATCACAAACTGTAAGGTTAATTTTAAAAAATTTGCTATTCTCTGACACCGACATAATGCAGGACCAGGTATATAGTAAGTAAAGTGCCAAACAGAGCCTGCTGCTTGATATCATAAAGCAATAGGAGTGGAAGTTGTTGAAGAGAAGTACGGTGTTTGGAATATTGGCCCACTCAATCATTCAGAACGGCTCACACTTGCCATTCGACTGCTTTGCCTTTACAGTACACTACAGAAGCAGAAACTTTTCCAAACTTGATTAACTGGTCCACCAACTTGTTAAATCATTTTCTAAACTCCAACGGTCACAACCAAATTTATCCTAGGGAATTTTACGCATAAACTATCTTTTCTTTGCCGATGTAAAACAATTGGTAAAAAGAATATTCGAGAAAGTGTTTTTTGGCTCTTGTCAAGTAAGTGTTTTTACATGCATTGATAAACTCTGACGTTTTAGACTCTAAAACTTTGGATTACAAAGTTGTTTCAATCTGATATATAGCACGTAAAAGAATTTTCAGCTCTGGGCTTTCTTTCACAAGTTAGTCCCTAACGTAAATGAGTGACCAAACTCAAATGATTGCGCTATTTTTCAAATTGAGAAAGAAGTCAGTAAATAAAAAACAAAGCTCATCTATTAACACCAAAGTTTATTACAGGAAGGTTGCATTTGACGTCAAACATTTGGAGTAAAAAAAAAGTGGCTGACAAAACGCTGCAATTTATATTGGAACAATACAGGGCAAACATCAACTTTAAGGGCTAGTATGACAACTGCTTTACGTTCTGCTTTACGGGCTGGGAGCCTCTTCCGTTCTCGTCATCCAGCCTGAGCAGTTGGTAAACTGGCGAAATGTGCAGCAACTTGAGATTCCCATCTCATCTCTTCTCATTACGCTTTTGAATCGACAAGTAACTGCTTCGAGGAGCTGTGAAAGACAACGATGCTGAGCATCAAGTCAAGCAAAATTGTCCTTCTTAGGACGAGAATCATTTAATTCTGGCCATGAACCGACTTCAAACCAATTCTATTTCAATATACTCCAAATCAATATCGAAGGCTGGACATCTTACAAAAAAGAAGTCTTCCAAAAAATTGCTACTGACAAAAATGTAATGATTGTTCTTGTTCAAGAAACCTACCAAAATATCCCTCGAAACTTAAAGCTCATTGGTTTTGTCCGAGCTAACCACATACCTAATACACACCATGGAATTGTCACCTTTGTTCGGAACTCGATTTTGTTTACAAATACTGGATGCTCAGCGGAAAATAGCCCAACACAATGGACTAGCATTGAAATCAACAGTACTCAAATTATCAACATCTACCATCTCCCGTTGCTGAACTAGACACCTTACAAATTCCGGAAACAAAACCCACGTGCATTTTCTCTGGTGATTTCAACTGCTGGCATGAAATGTGGGGTTACTCAAACTCAGATAAGAATGGTGTGCGCCTAGCTAACTGGTACTCACTCAACACCTTGCATAATCAATACAACTCCAAACAATCACTATTGATTAATTTCCACCTAGTCTCTCCTCAGAAAAAGCTTAGGCAAATCCTATCAACAAATGTAGAATCCTTGTCTAGTACTGATAGACTTCAACGGAGTTATACCATTCCAAAAACGTGAGAAATAAATTTAATGACGGAACGTTGATAATTCGGTTTAAATTCCACAAATTATAAAACGATTGATTGAAAGATGAATTTGGGGTTCTGTGCTTTTCCTTATACGTCCTTAAAACGTCCTTAAACGTCCTTAAGCGTCCTTATAACGTCCTTTAACGACCTTATAACGTCCGTTTCTAAAAATAAAAAACCACAATTACTTAACTGCAAAACAATTACAAAAGACAACTGTCACGTACCAGAACTATTTTCCAGACAAGAATTGAACAAATGACCACTTGAATTTCTGAGTAAGACAACACTTTTCAATTGCATATACTTATCTGAATTGCTTATCAGTTGTCTCACTCCACAAAGATCAATATAAAGACTAATATGGTGACTAATTGGTTATGTGACACAAAATTCAATAATAGCAATTTGATACTTCAACTAAACAAACTCTAGCGCCGTTTTTTATTACTTCGCATGCAGGCGCGTTTGCATTTGACTGGACAACAAAAGGCGAGGATTTTACCGATACTACGCGTTGACTACTGCGTCAGAAGGATGAACTATTAGGCATAACAAATTCCACAAACGCAACAGAAGGTTACAAAAACAATAATTAACAATCACCAATTTTTTTCTCTGGGAGAAGAAACAGAGTAACAAACCCTGATCTAACTCTTTGCTCAAATGCAGATGGTACGATTCCTATGAGAGAGGTATTAAACTTCTTTCCAAGATCTCAGCATTGTTTCTCTCATATTTACTCCTCCTATTTTACCATTTGTCAAGAGTCGATCCATACCCAGATGGAATTTTTCTAAGGCGGATTGGAACAAGTTCAGGCTGTAAACCGATAAATATGCTGACAACTTACCAACTCCAGCCAAGGATAATCTGAACCTGGCCTACTCTGATTTCATAACATTACTAAAGTCTGCTGCCAACGACTCTATCCCACGTGGTTACAGGAAGTGGTACATACTCAATTGAGAGACTGAGTGCAAGAAACGGTACAAAGCATACCTACAATCTGAAGGAACCAGAGAACAAAAGAAGAATGAAACTGCCTTGTTTGATTATCTTGACAGCAAACGTCACGAACGATGGATACACACTATTACAAGCATAGATTTCACGCACTCATCACGAAAAGCTTGGAGAACCTTAAACAAAATCATAGGAAAAAAAACAACGCCCAAAAAATGCCCTGTACTACCAAACTAATTAGCAAAACAACCGCAAGACAAAACAGAAACACCCACTCAGATCACCTGCACTTAAAAAACGACATCACAACTCCTGAGTTGTCATCTGCAATTAAATCACTGAAGTTAGACAAAGCACCGGGTCCATACGGCGTCCATAATGAATTTATTAAGAATTGCGGAAACAAACTGGTACATTGGCTAAATGAATTTCTAAATATATGTTATTGCCATATAGGGATCCCAAAGCAGTGGAGTCGCGCCAATGTTATTAGTCTTCTCAAACCAGGCAAACTTGAAACCTTTCCTGTTTGTGTTTACCCCTCCTCTTCCTTGGGATGGAGGTACGGCATGAATGGTAATTCAGGTTCATGCCATCAACCTAATTGATATTAGGCTAGGGGAAAGATGGCAGCCCATTTCGAACCAGTCATGAGTGACTGGTAGCCCCACCACCAACAAGGCAAACTGCCACTAGTGGGTACCCAATAGTCGTCTGACATGCTGGGTTAGCAACTTCACAATTATAATCCGGTGAAGTACGGGAGGGCCACCTATCTGCCACATAAAGGTGGAGGCGTCCCGTTAAGTGCCTTGCCCAAGGACACAACAAGCAAGCTTGCCGGCTTGTTCTCCACACTATTCCTTTTTTATGCTGAGCACCAAGCAGGGAAGCTGTGAATATCATTTTTTAAAGTCTTTTGGTATGACTCGACTTAGGAATGAACCCCAGGTCTACCGACTACAATGTGGACGCTCTAACCAGTGCACCATCGCGCCGGTAAGAAACCTTTCCTCGAAGCTACCACCCAATTTCCCTACTGTGCACAACATACAAACTGCTTGAACGAACACTTTTAACACCAACTGAACCCATAGTAGACGAGCTATTACCCAAATAACAGGCAGAATTTCGAAGGGGTCGTAGCACTGTCGACCAAGTGGCTAAACTTACTGAAATAATCGAGGATGTATTTGACAAAACAGAGATAACGGGATCAGTGTTCATTGACCTCGCCGCTGCCTATAATACAGTCTGGCATCAGGGCTTGCATGTGAAACTGCAACGAATGCTTACCTCCAACCAGCTAATTAATTTCATAATGAAATTACTGTACACTAGGTCCTTCACCCTGTTCATAGTGATGGCCAAAAAAGCTGGTCCTATAGACTGAAAAATGGCGTAGCCCAAGGATCCGTTCTGACCCTTACTCTGTGTAACATCTACAAGTTCTACACAGCTGATTTCCCAAAAACATCTGGAAACTGCTTCATGTATGCAGACCACATAGCAATCACTTATTCTGCATCAAGTATTGCCAAAGTCGAAGAAAACCTATCTAATGACATGAAGACCGTATGCCAGAACCTGCATGACTGGAACTTAAAGCTTTCCCAATCAAAAATGCTGTCACCTCTGTTTCACCTAAAGAACCCTCTGGCTTTGAAATCCATTAAAAATGAAATCTTTTAAAATGGCTTTGAAGTCCTAGGATCCCAACACAATCCTGAAATGTGAGCGTTATTCTACATACCTTGAAATCACCCTGGGTCGGACTCTTACATACAAAAACCACTTGCACAAACTGAAACAAAAAGTGTCTTCCGAGTGGCACTGGTGAGGAAACTGTCGGAAACTAACTGGGGTACCTCATTTGACACTTTACCAACCTCAGCTACAGCACTTGTATTTGCACCAGCTAAATATTGTGCCCCTGTTTGGTGCCAAAGTACCCACACAAAAATACTAGACGTACTTTTGAATGCAGCAATGCGGATTGTCTCGGCCTGCATCCGCCCCAACCCTTTGAATTTTTTACCACCATTTTCGGGAACACAGCCAAGCTGTTGCCGGAAAAAACTCTGTAAACGCTTATACTACAAAGCAGATAACACTCACCATCTTCTACACAACATTTTGTATAGCAAAAACCCCCCCAAAAGGCTTAATTCTCGCAAACCTCTTTGCTCATTTCTGGAATCACTACAGGGCTATGACCTCTAGCAAGAACTAATACCACATAAACTGCAACCACACAACCAAGACTGGTCAAACAAACCCCTAGGACATGGCCTCCCTCGGAAAGCATGAGTCCAACTAAATAGATTGCAAAATGGAATAGGAAAATTTGGTGACTCAATGGTGAAATGGGGATTTGGTGATGACAGTCTATGCCAATGTGGAAAACCCCAAACTGCATGCCACATCGTCAATGACTGCAAATCAACAGGATCTCCTTGCTACCTAATAGATATTGACAACCCTATGCTCAAACGATATCCGATAAACTGCAACTTCTGATGAGATTGTTATACAAACGAACGAATGATAACTAATGTCAGGTCATTTAAACACTATAAAGAACTAATATTGATTGGTTATTTGGTAAATAAATAAATTTAATCCAAAATGATTTGGTTGAGATTAGGCATCCCAATTGGCAAGACCACGCTTAGTACTGCGTGCCGTCTACTCAAAAGCGTTGACTCGATAAAAGAATCACCAAGATATCATTTATTCTTCTTTAAAAAGAAAATACAGTATCTATTAGATACTTGTAGATACACTAGCAAAATCAACCATCATCTATTTATTACTAACGATATTGCTAGTATTTTGACAGAGCTGGAGTCTTGGTCAAAATCTTTGAGACGAGACACTGACGTTGCGAGACTGAGACTTGAACTTGCTGAGGCCGAGACTTCTGAAAAGCAAACATTTACAAAATGTCACAGATATTTTTGACACTAAATTTTGGACATTCCGATGAATTTCCGAACCCGGTGCAATATACCAGGATATGAGATGTGTGATAAGGATTGTTTAATTATTCAATATATAATTATGTAACAAAAAACGTAGGGAATTAACAAAATTCACGTGTGAAAAGAAATACACTGTATGTATCGTGATACACGCACTCGCCATAACGCTATTGTATGTAAAGCTATTCTTTTCAGTAGAAGTTAAAATACGAGCTTTAGGGTAAAGCAAAACTGTCGGAAATTTGGCTTACTTTATGCAATTTTGAAACGAACATTTAAATATGGCTCTAAATATTGTTACAATATTTGGCAACATCTAATGCTTTAAATCTAGTTTTTGCGTAGCCAATCTGTGATTCGAAACCGCGTTGTGTCGTTGTTATGTATGTTTCACTCAAGGTATCGTTTTTTATTGATTAGTCGTTGGATTGGCAAGGTTGACCCTCAACTGTCTTGTTAACACACCTTTACATTATTCTCAAGTAGACACGTTGCAAGAAGGATTACGTTGTTTATAAAACCTGCACGTTTGAGTAGAAGTCAAAGGACTATCAAAGAAAGCTCGTAGATTCCAACGTAAAGAAAAGTTGGTTGAGCTGTTTCTTTGTCGATTGTTATTGTGTTGGAGCTGTACAGTAGTAAAGAAGAAGGTACTTGGGGGTCAAAATAGTTTCAAACCGCTACGCCGCTACATCGTTACACCGCTAACAACGCCAACCTCGCCGAAGTCAACGACGCTAAGCCAATCCATCTGTTTTTTCCTGTCTGCTTATCACTTTCATTATTTCCATTTTCAGTTTTGCGTATCATCAATAAAAATTTATTGAAGAATTTATTCAAGAAAGTCAGACAATAACAGCATAACGAGAGGAAAAGCGCGTTTTATCTGTTTACAACTTCAGCTTCACTGCAATCTGTCTTGGGTTCGGAGACTACCCAAGGGTCTCTGCTACACGAACCCGTTACAATGGCCAAGGTATGTCCATTTTTTGAGCTTCAAGGTGCCGGGACGAGACCGAGACTTGTCTCGAGACACAACAGCTCTGTATTTTAATAACCCTTACTTTATCCAGGAACTACGGCAATAAGTCTAAAAAAATTTTTAAAGCAGAATTTTCTTACTAAAGCGTCTTGACACAAGTGTGAATCGTTTCGCGAATGTAGGAGCGTCGCAAACCTACATTCTTGATGACTTATTTTTGCAAATTAACTTGCGTTGAGAAACCTTTGTTTTTACCTTTAGACTTGAGAAGATCTGTTTTTGGAGGCCAACTTTTGTTAGGGTTTATTTTGCCTCAATTTTTCACTGAATGATTGTTTTTTGAGATTTCTTTTGAGGTCAACTTATGGAGAGCGTCGTACAGAAGGAATTAGTGCATTGGGAATTCATACACCTTGGGAAATCCTGGTTTAAGGAATAGTTAAGATCATAAAATGACATCTGATATAATAATTAAGCTGGCCTGCAACCATTTTTGACAAAAAGTTTCAAAGGAATATTGATTTTAGCCATTAATTTCTAATCTTACATGGCAAACGGCATAGAAGTTTGTTGTATCATTTAGACTACAGTATAATTTAGGTGTACACTTCGTCAGTGTGTATTTTTTACTAAATAAGCTGTATAAGTTGCCCATTACATTTAACTTGAACTCAATATGGCCAAATGCAATAATCATTCAAATATGAAACTCTACCAGAAGCTGGCAACTAATAAGGCAACATGTTAGGCCCGTAAAACTAGGCTAACCAGTTGCAGTAACAAGTGAACTTTAACGCATTTTACCTTTCTTGGCTTTAGATTCATTCCATAGTATCAGGAAAAATCTTATTTACGTTTATTTAAGAACTGTGAAACAATAACATCACTCTTATTTATTTGAATGCAAAATCTTAAAAATGGTCAGCTACTTTTATCGGAAGCGAATTTTCATGACTTTTTATCACGGGAGTAAAACTTTCCTATAAAAAATCTTCTTTAACTTGTAAACTTGCATAATTTGCAGACAGCTTCTGTTAGAAATATTTTTTGATACTGTTTCTAATATTTATTGCATTTAGGAAAATTGTGTTTACGTTAATTGTAGTGGGCAAATTGTAGAGTATATTAAGTTGAAAAAGCATACTGAAGAAGATTACACCTAAACTATACTGCAGACTAGATAACAGGGCAAAACTTTTGTACCGTTTTTTCATATGCTGGATTAGATATTGTTGAGTAGGATCAATAGTCCTTTCACTTTGATGTTTTTTGCATAGATGGTCGTAGTTCAGTTACATTAACACAGAGATGCAATATCATGTCTTTTTCTATACCATGAAACAATAGTTTTAGGCCTATTGCCATTGGTGCTAGCTCAAGCAAGGGTTATAAAAATACTAACAATATCGTTAGTAATAAATAGATGATGGTTGATTTTTCTGATGTACCTACAATTATCTAATAGGTATTGCATATTCTTTTTAAAGAAGAATAAGATATCTCAGTAATAATTTTTCAAGCCAACGCTTTTGGCAAAATGGCACACAGTACTAAGCGTGGACTTGCCAATCGGGAAGCCTAATTTCAACCAAATCATTTTGGATTAATTTATTTTTTTATCTAATAACTTGATATTGCTGACCTTTCATTTCATTCTTAGAGTGTGGAAAAAAGTATTAAGCTGGTCCCAGTAGCATCCTATGTCTTCTATGGTTTTCAGAATCGTCGTAGGCGATACATGCAAATAGCAAAACCAAAAAATGTTCCAAAATTTTTATTCACAACGCTTGTGTTCTCAAATCTATGATGCTTTGACGTTGTGACGAATGAATTGAATGATGTCTATGTTAGCTGTATGGGAATGTGCGATGGCATGAAGCAAACTGGCTTAAATTTGCGTACTTTCTCCACTTGCTTTAATGCTAAGTTTGTCTTTTTGCTCAGTTAAACGTACATTACAAGTTCTCCGTTATAAAGTTAATAGTTTAGCAATTTATCTACCCGCGCATTGGTCGCTCCATCGGAGGAGCCGCAGTCCCAATCTAGGACTTAAAACTACAGACTTTACGGATGACTTGCGGGTAGATCGCACGAGAATACTGGGTAAAAAGTCATATTTTTTATGAAAAAACCTATTAAAGTTCATAAATTCCTGCCTTCACATCACGATAACTTTTGTTTATGAAACTTTTTTGTTGTATACAAAATGTCTACCAATACATCAAATTATATCGGTACACTTTGTAATCAAGAAGCTACCAAGAGGTGATTAACACTAGGATTACTGCCGTGTCGAAATCGACACAAAAAAATAATTGGCACTTCGCTTCTCTGAACTGCGAGTTCGTACATATCTACTTTTCTTTGACTTGTTCTAGAATTTGCCCTAGTGCTCCATATTAAAAGGATTTAGTTTACATTCATTAGACATTACGACTTTTCGCGGCTTGAAAATTAGAACCCCTTCAATTACGGACGTGTCGATTTCGACATTAACGGCTTTTTCTGGTATGTGATTTCCACTGTTTCGGAGGGCAGATCTCTAACTGAAGGACGTACCGTTTTGCAAGCAAGCGTGCATGGTAAACAAAGGCAATATTAGCAGAATTTTCTGGTTAGGCTGAAGTTTTCAAATCAGTTCTTTTAATTTGTTTGTTTCTTATGTGTCTATTTTATTATTTCAGGCCATTTGCAAGTTGAGTTTCATGATTTTGTAATGCACTATAGTTCAAAATAAGCAAAATGACGCAACGAGCGATAACTGCAAATGAACTAGCAGATGTAATTACTACCTGGGATACCGATGACGAATGATCTGATGAAGAGGGATATGGAGATGCTAGTGGCGGAGGAGAAAGCCCAAATGCGCATGTGAGTGACAGCGACGAGTGCCCTGATAACTGTGAAGATGAGTCTGATGATGATGACAACGTTATGTCACAACAAACCCAACCTACATCCATATCTGTTTTTGGAAAAGAGAGAATGGAATGGACCTGTACTCCATCAACTAACACTGGACGTACCGAGGCACATAATGTTTTCAAGGCAGCTACAGGCGTTCCTAGAGCAACTGCAAGAGGCGTGTCAACTCCATATGACGCCTGGAAGCATTTGATTGATGAATCTCTCCTGAGAATGATTGCAAAATTCACAACTGAACAAGCAGCACGTAGGGGTGACAATGAGTTTGTCCTAGATTTGCATCATCTTGAGACTTTTATTGGACTACAATATGCTCGTGGACTTTACGGGAAAGGTCATCCCGCCTGTTTTCTTTGGAGTAGGATGTATGGCATGCCTATTTTCTCTGAAGCAATGAGCCGTGACTCATTTATAAAAATACTGAAATACTTGAGGTTTGACGACAAACCTAACAGGATACGACGAGGTTCTGGGGCCAACAAGTTCGCACCTATTCGAGAAGCCTTTGAAAAATTTTCCTCATTATGCCGGAGTAAGTTCGTATGTGACTATTCACTGACTATTGACGAGCAGCTAATGCCCTGTAAGTCACGCTGTTCGTTTGTAACGTACATGCCAAACAAACCAGATAAGTATGGAATAAAATTCTGGGTTTTGGTTGATGTAAAAAGCAAATATGTTTCGAACATTTTTCCATATCTTGGTGCCCAGGAGAAAGAGCAGCGTGGTGATACACCTCTGGCAGAGTTGGTTGTGATGAGGTTGACAGAAGGTGTCCGGGGAAAAGGGTACAATATCACATGCGACAACTTTTTTTACATCTTTGCCACTTGCTCTAAAATTGCAGAAAGAAAAAATCTCAATTGTTGGAACTATTAGAAAAAATCGTCGCGAAATCGCCAAGAAAATGACTGATGCCGTCAAACTTGCATTACAGCCAGTTTTATTGGCACAAAAATAATGATATGCTGTTTGTGAAATACCAGGCCAAAGCCAAGAAAACTGTTTGCCTGCTTTCTTCCACGCATCATTCACCTGACATAGATCAGAGTAGTGTGAAGCAAAAACCACAAGTGATATTGTTTTACAACAAGAACAAAGTCCGAGTGGATTGCTTTGATCAGATGGCCCGCCTATATTCAACTAGATTTGCTTCTCGAAGATGGCCACTGACAGTGTGGGGAAACATTCTGGACATCGCTGCCATAAATGCTAGAGTTATTTTTATGAAATCAACAGGAACGCAGATAAGCCGTCGAAACTTTCTGCTCAAGCTCATCGAAGAACTGACTGCAAAGCAAACAACAATGCAAAGCAGGGAGTCATCTGATAGGCCAATATGTTCCGTAAATTCAACCAGAAAGCGAAGAAGATGCAGTGTATATGGTTGCGAGAATGCAACAGTATCATTGTGCATGCTTTGTGATCAGCCAACATGTGGAAAATGTTCGCAAGATGGCTCCCGGATCATATATGTAAAATGCAACAAGTGTATGCAATCTCTTGCTTGAGCATTAACAAACACGTCTTTGCAAGCACATTTTCAAATAAACCTCACTTTCAAATAAGTGTTTGATAACTTCGGAAGGGTTAGGTTGCAAAAAATGTGAAGAATTGTGCCACGAAGTAACACGTGTCGAAATCGACACGGCCGTAAACGGAGAGGTAGAAAAATGTCGGTAATCCTAGTGTTAACGTCACAAATTTTGAATGTTTGCCGGTACATGGACACCGAGTAGTTTTGTTGTAGGATTTTTGGTTACGATATCCTAATGCTGGAAAAGAGATAAAAATAGTGCTGACGAAATTATGAGCGATAATACCAGAAGATAAAAATCGTTATACTTTTAGAGCATAAAAACACAAAATTGTGATATACCATCTAAATTTAATAGTTTTTAACCCATTACAGCCCAGAACTTTTTCGTATGAAAAACTTTACAATTTTGCTAACGACAATGCTCTTGGTCACAATGAGTACGAATTTGATGTTTTTTCAGTTTTTTTTTCAATTTTCTTTCAAAAAATGGGTGGCAACATATGTTGCCACTGGAATATAATGTTAATAAAAATAATTTTTTACAAAGGTCAAAAGAACTTTTATTTCAACGAATTTCCAAGACAGTTACTCCAAAATGCAAAGCAACTTCAATAAGCACAACAACAAAATTACTTTTCTTGATAAACCTTGA
This sequence comes from Trididemnum clinides, assembly GCA_963675345.1. Classification (NCBI taxonomy): domain Eukaryota; kingdom Metazoa; phylum Chordata; class Ascidiacea; order Aplousobranchia; family Didemnidae; genus Trididemnum; species Trididemnum clinides. The sequence continues at coordinate 47,129,703 of OY776284.1, read as the reverse complement.
AGCAACTAACATGCAATGGTGCATCACATTTTTCGCATTTTACAGAGCACCGTCCACCATAATTTCGGCATCTGGAATATCTAGATGGCAATGCTACTGGCCCGTGATTTATTCCATAAAAACGTATAGCACTTGTCGTAATGGGGCGATAAGTGACTTTTGGTCCTGATCTGAGTTTTGGAGTCCCATGCTGCTTCAATGCTTGCTGTGGTATTTCTCGTCGAAATTCTAAAAGTAATATTGAGCTCTTTTTTACTGATTTGTACATAAGCCAAGCATTGATCAAGCATGCATCAACAGACCACGAAAAAAATAGCCACCACCATTTTTTGCTTCTTATACGAATGCGGTAGTTAGCAATGAATTGATCAATTAAGTCTACTCCACCCATGAAGCGATTGTAGCAATGAATCATTTGGGGCATCGGTACGTCAATACGTCTTTTTTGTTTTCTAGACCAGCGAGAAACCAGTTTATTTGTGCTGCTAGGTTCGCAGTTGGAAGCAACTGAAACGACTGCATTATCGCACCACCTAACGATCAAATTACTTTCATCGCTTCCATGTGATGATGACCCCTTTCTTTTTTCTCAAGTTCTTTTTTGTTGGTGCTTTTTCGCATCTATCAGCTCGTATTGTTCCCGTTCCACCAATTCCATCAGCCCTTAGTTTATCCAGAAGAGAAAGCGAGGTAAACCAGTTATCAAAATAAAGTTAAATTCTGCTGGTACGTGACAAGCTTGAACCAAACTGAGCACAGCGTTTCCTGCCAGACCAAATGAAACTTCTGAAAGTTGAGTATCAGACCCGCAATAAAGCTCAGCATGATACATATAACCTGCTGGAGATGCCAACGAAAACAGCTTGAAACCAAACCTAATGGGCTTGCCTCTGATAAATTGCTTTGTACCATGCTTCCCGTAGTATTTTATCATTGTTTCGTGTATACTGATATCAGATGGCAAAGGAAAAATCTTGAAGCATTGGTTTATTTCTCTGAACAAAGGTCGAATCTTGTAGTAACGATCAGTAGTAATTTGGGAGTTATCAGCCAAGTGCAAATATTGCAAAATTTCATCAAATTTATTTCTTCTCATCGACGCCGTTATAAGGTCATTGTGCATGTCTGGCTCATTTGACCAATGCAAACGTCGATAAGGAGCAGGATGGTATCCTGAAACAGGTAAAATGCCTAAAAAACAGATGAGTTCTTCTTTTGTTACTGAAAAGTTTGAATTTCCCCTTTGCTGTGCATAAAGAATTGTTTGACGGACAATTTCCCCAAGCAAATCATGGGAAAATAAAGTAAAAAAAGCGTCCAAAGGAGTGGAAATTGAGGAATTCAGAAATTCATCAATGTTTGGCCCATACATCTGACGTGGTTCAGAAGGTAGAGAGGACTCGGGTATTTTTTTATTCCATTTTCTTTCGACTATCATTTTCTTTCCCGGCACCTGTGTTTCATCAGATGAACTAGAAGATTTAGTGGGAGTATATGTTTCGGCTTCAGAATTCAATATACATCTTGGCAAATGCAAAAATGATCCTACCACCTCATCATCAGAGTTGTCTGAATCTTCATCTGTGACACAGTTTTCAGCTGGTGGTAAAACGGCAACATCAATTTCATTTCCGCTGGTGTCAGATAAATTTTCGTCGAACTGATTTTCTTCCAATTCAGTCAAGACTTCGTTTAGACAAATATGGTAATCGTTAAATTAACTTATTATAGATATATCCTAAATTTAAATTAGGATTCTTTAGTTGATCAACTTAGTTATAAGTAGATTATACCCATGCTGTAAACCTGTATGTAAGTCAGATGACCGTTTTGTAAGAGAGCTAATGCACATAACAAATGACTATATCATAGCCCATTGGCACCATTTGTTGCCACTGGAAAACTTTTGCATATAAAACAACAACAAAACCATAGAAGGGTAAAAAGTATCAACTATATTGCTTGAGTAAGTCTTTGAGTATTTATAAATCACAAATGCATAAACATTTAGCAAGCGGTATTAGTAAAACTTACCATTCTTTGTTCGCCATCCACAAATTTTGCGACTGAAACTAGGCTACTATTTTCAACAAATCAAAATAGCTGCTAACTTTTATCACTGCGAACAACAAAATGACCTATAAAGCTGATAAATCATCAGACAATGGCCTGGTAACCTAATTACCTAGAAAATTAAATTTAGAGGTGCCACATTCACATAATAGGTGAGACGCCATGTTGGCAACAATTGCTGCCACTGGGCTTTAATGGGTTAATAAATATAATTGATATTTTAGCGTGGACAGGAAAACATTTCCAGTGACGTTGAGGGTTTAGGTTGCATCCCCAAACATGACAAAAAAAATTTCCTAACAAAAGTGCGAACTTATTATCGAGTATGTATGTACACTAGTAATTATTTCACAATCTGTGACATTAGCGAGATAAATTTAGCACAAAATTGCGTGAGCGCTCACTTGCGCCAACTACGGGCATCAAATTTTGCTTATTTTAATAAAATTCAAAAATCAATATCCGGTAGCCGTTTCTTGACGAAAAATGTTCATATTTTGAAACAGTTGGTTTTTAACATTGCTTGAATTAATTGTTGAAAAACTATTTAACACTAGCTTTACGGGAAAATTTCTATACCTAGTTTTACGGAGGGGTCGTTTTCGACCCCGATCTTGTTTTGCTAATTGCAGTTTTCTAGCACTAGTTTTTAAACTGCTAGTATGCTGTATTGCAATGATTACGCATAATAAAATAATTTTACTTTTAAAAAATACGTTTTGTACAAAATATAAAACATTTAATTAGACAGTTTTACGCAAGCTAAGCATTTTACGTAAGTCACTCTGAAATTGTCCACCTCCGTAAAATTTTTGGTAGCTTTTTTCCAGACGCAAAAACTCAACTAGTAAGCTATTTTTTCAAAGTTTCAAAACCTGGAAGGTAATCTAGAATAAACTTTAGGAAAATTCAAAGCAGTTCATTGATATTTGGTCACGCATTTAGAAGATATAAAGCAAATAAACAACAACCAGGGCCGAAAACGACCCCTCCGTAAAACTGAGGATAGCTTTTTTCCAGACGCAAAAACTCAACTAGTAAGCTATTTTTTCAAAGTTTCAAAACCTGGAAGGTAATCTAGAATAAATTTTAGGAAAATTCAAAGCAGTTCATTGATTTTCGGTCACGCATTTAGAAGATAAAAAGCTAATAAACAACAACCAGGGTCGAAAACGACCCCTCCGTAAAGCTAGTGTTAAGTATTAATTGAAATTTCAGAAGAAACTACCAAATCGACCTACCTTAATTCCAAAGCCCTAAATTTCACACAAATGAAAGATTTAAGTTAGTGAAGGGCTTTCAAAATATTACAAATATCTACCTAAAGTTATGTTTTTATATTTTACTTGCAGTATCAATTTTTAAGAGGTTTGAGGGAGCGGTTTTTCTACAAAATTTGTATGTGGGTATAGAATTCTTTACACTCGTAAGTGAGATTAGGTCATTTTACACAAGCAATTGTCAATACCTTTAAGTTAGACATAATTATTGCAATTGGTTTTTGTTAATTAGCCTATTATAGTGTTCCAGTAATATTATCTAGAGCTACAATTTGATTTAGAACAAAACTGTGTAGAATAAATGAATAGTAATCATAAAACTTGGGAATTTAAAAAAATATACAATCGCGCTGAAAAAATCATGCTTTTAATGTGCACGCGTTAACAAATGCGTTAAAGTAATCACATATTGAATTACAGACAGCTTATTAAATTTGTTTGCTGTGGCATGACCTTTGCAACTTACAGAAACAAAGAAATGATTTAAACCACTTTACGCAAGAGGAAAATTGAAAATTATAATGAAAAAATTCTGATAAATTCTTGCAAAGCTATTAGCTGCAATTCATCAGTGATTAATTTTTTTTGCAAAACTAATCATCTGGTAAAACAAAATTAGTAACAAAATAATCGAATACAATGTCTTTAGCAAATTTTAAGCGCAGAAAATTACACATTAGTAAATTAACAACTTAAATTGCTTTTTTCCAAAACAAGACATGAATATCTAATAACGAAGTGTTTTTTGCTTCCACGACGTATTTAAGACACGCTCTATTAAAACTACTGCAAATCTTTTGCTTGGCCCTTTGAGTAAACATGGAAAAGCTGAGGCAGAAATGAAGCTGAAAATAATTTCATTTTATCAAGCATGACTTTGTTTGTATGGCTTTAATTTTTTTCTGAAATAGCTAAATAGCACATATAAATTGCCGTTTATATCTAAAGGAGGAGAATCACTTTAAATTCATAGTAATCTAGCATTTTACATTGAAAAAAAATTTCAAACAAATTCTGTGAGGTAATTTTAAATGAGTCTGCTTTGGGTTGTGGAACTCAACACATCAGCTTTTGGAATATTTCCTTTTCCTTCTTCCACCACACACAAAAATAACTCAAAATTCGACAAAGTAATTCATAATGTTGAAGAGTTTTTTTGATTTTAACCATTATTAAAAATAATCACCAATAAATCTCGTGAAGGCTAGTTACATTTTTTGCTTTCGGAAAGGCACACTTGCTATGATTTGTTCTGCTTAGGTAGCTTGACAAATACTTAAAAAAAGAGCCAGTATCCAAGCGAAAAGCGGAAAAATTAGACACTTTAAAAGTGTTCTGAACAACGATACTTAGCACGTGAGTTTCTGCCATGCGAAAATACATGGCATGATAAAGTACGCTGCAAAAGCAGCAATGATCTACTTCAATAACCTTTTTCATTGAAAAATATAATCAGAGCTACTTTACAGGTATGCACAATGAAGTTTCAAGAATTGTGTGACTTTGATTGTAAATCTACTTCTAATATAAATCAAAGAAATCTTCTCGGAAGAAACATGACCAAAGTTAAATACTTCTTGCAAATTATTGGATTTTTATTACTTTTGACGGGTTTCTACTACGTTGAAAAGAAAAATTTGAATCATGAGATGACGAAGTAAAATTTTGCTGCATTGTTGGTTGTTGTAAACATAAATGGATCAGTGGAAATCGTTTTCACAGTTTGAATAAATTCATTTACGTTGGTTAGAGATGGCATCTACGATATTTTAAAGCTCTGATTTCAACAAACGGGAAGGGAATAGGGGTGGGGCGATCAAAATATAGGGAGGAGAATTAATATTGCGTTTGTCATGATGACGTCTCCAGATATTTTAACTGTAATATGGTCAAAATTAGGAGGACAAGCACTTATCACTTTTATTACTTGGTCACGTCAAAGGAGATAAACGGCAACAAACTATTTCTGGCGGTTGGGCCCACATTCGTTTGCCTAAACAACGGGTAAATAATCTTTTTGCTTTAGGCGACCACATCACAGATTCTTTTTCTTGATGCAACCAGTAATGCAATTGATTATTTTTCTGTTATTGGATAGTGAAGACTATTTCTTTTGGAGGTTAATTTACCAAATTCAGATGCTTTAGCTTTTCATTAAAAGTAATGTCAAAGGTGAACTTATTTGTCTTCGTACAAAAGTGAGAACATTCTTTTGGACATCAATTTTCTGAAAGCAAAAATTAATTATCTTAAGTTCAAGTTGAGGCTTTGTTTTCTTTATGTAAAACGATAACCTTTTTTAGACGACCAACTTTAGATCAAAAAAATGAAGTATGTGCACAGTTTCACAACCGATTGCTTACCACCACATTTTGTGTACTCCAGGCTTAGAAGATGTAGTTTTACTGTAGATATTTTGCATGTGTATGGGTTTTTCTATGCATGATCATAAAAGCATATGAATAACAGCATGCAATTGTTTAGATTTAAAGATCAGATCAATGCAATGGAAATTTTACTAAATAACGTCAAAATTAACAGTCATTTTAGCAAACGTGCCGTGAAAGTGAAAGATCACGTGAACAAAAGAAGCGCTGTAGATGGCAATGAAAAGGTAATAGCAAACGTATTTGATTTGGGATTTTAATAGCATATATAACTTTTTTCAAAGCGAACTATCTATTTCTTTCACGGCAACAATAATGTAATCAACAGTCAAGTTTACAGGAACCATAGAAAACAAATTTTGTTACGCGGTTGAAGACTTGATGAATTAAGTTGTACACATTTCGTGGCGCATTGTCTGAATCTTTCATTCCAATCCTGGAGTCGTAGAGTGGTAGACAAAGCGTCAGAGTTCGCATGAAATAATTCTGTGTTAATCGTATGATTTTAAGCTCACATTTGGTGTTCAAACTATGGCTTCCCCCGAGCGCAGTACTTGAGCAATGACATTTATTTTGAGAAAGTTCATTTCTTTTTGCCTTCTCGTTTATTCATTTTTAATAAATTAGATTAGCAAATATTAACCTCAGTTAATAAAGCATTAACATTTTTTTCAGGTAGATCTAACATCACCCAGTAAGTTTTTTTTTTCTAAATCTTTTTTGTTATTGAAGATAAAATTACAACTACAAAATTAGCTTGTTAAAAGATACGTAAAATACTGGTAAAATTCAATAATACAAACAAAAGTATGTATAATTGCTTTGCTGCGTGTTTCCGTAAAAAACGAAAATTAAAGGCATATACATCCTGTAAAACTTCAAATCTTAAAATATTTTTCATTTGAGAGCAAGTTCAACTATTATTTCTGACAAAAAAGGTTCTAATTTCATTTTGAATTATATTGGCTGATATTTCACTGATTGTGACGTTACTCACATGATGTATCACACTTGAAATTTAACATTTGGAAATGTGGTTGGATAAATGCAGTCGATGTCATTGGTTAGTCTCTTCGCTTAAAATTAAGAATAAAAATTTCAAAAATTGATTTTGAAACAAAGTTGACATTGGAGGTTTTGGAGATCTTATTTCTCGAATATTGGTTGTATTAACACCTATCAAGGACGTGTAAAATGCAAAAGCACGCATCACAACAATTTTTAGCTGTTAGCTGCTAGTTTTTAAAATTTTTACATGCAATTTTTGGTAAAAATTAGTTATCAAAAAGTTGTTGTTTTACTTTTATTTTTATATAATGCACATACATTTCCCATTTTTACCCTATTTTTGTTATACTTTGTAATATGATACATAGATGTGTTTATAACTGGCTATCAATAGCATTTAAATCCCACATCTGAAACTTGAGTAAATTTTGCAGACCGTGGTGGGGCAACTTACATCAGGTGGGGAAGTAGAAATTGTGATGGACCAGAACACACCCAGATTGTTTATGAAGGCAAGTGCTCATTGTGAAACTTTAGTATTTTGGTTGCTTTACTGCAGTGATTGTGATTAACCAAATTCTTTATAGTGATCAATTGATGTCATTGTTTTAATTTAGAACAACTTATTTCGAATTCTAGATTTACAAATTTCTTTGTATTACATTTTATTTCATTGCAAAGGTGTTTCAATACTGTCCAATTAGGATGTTTGGAGACGTAATAATGATGACATAATAAGAAATCTGTTACGTTGATTACTATAAACGAAAAGTTTGAAGTACCTCCAAAAGATTTTGGAACAAGTGCAAAATTTTCCCCAAGACAACAACAAGTGCAAAATTTTCCCCAGTTAGTTATCAAGTTTATTCTTAAGAACATTAGAACAGCATCAAATCCAGCAAGCACAAATCAGTTTATTCTTAAGAACTTTAGAACAGCATCACATTCATTGTTCTTGAACATCATCATAGACAGCAATGATTCCAACTTATCTCCTACTATCCCCTTTGTATTCTTAATGGGTCTCTTAAACTTACCCCATAGAGATTCAATAGCCTGAGTGTGGGTTCCATCCTGAGGGTTTATGAAATTCTCAGAGTGATTTACTGTTTTATGAGTAAAGCGCATAGAACTATTCACTCTATGGTATCCTTTCCACTGATCAGTGTGCACAATTGTCCCATTCCTGCAGGTGCTTTCAATAAGAGGCAGTAAAGTGGTTGAAGTCCTGTTAGGAACCAAAAACAGTGCAACCCGCGATGGATTAAAGCTTCTATCAGCTAATCCAAACCCCCAGAGCTCTCTAGCAGGCTGTCGACCTCGGTGGTACTTCTGCTTGTGACGAAAAAGACTCTCATCTGCCTCGACAACAAGCCCGTCTCCACCAAGTTGAATCGGGTGATATTCTTGTCAAGTGCATGAATTTCCCCACATGGGGAAATTTATACACTTGATCCAAGATTTTAGATTTTTGAGTCAGCTAATTATCATCACTCTTTTGTGATATTAGTTTTCAACTCCGAATAAGTTTTTCGGAAACTTGGATTTGACATGATAAAAAGTTTATTTTTGGGTTATGCAAAAAATAAAATTTTCCTAATAATAAACCTAAGATTATTGTAATTTAGTGAAGTTAAGTAAAAAATTTTTGAGGCTTTTAACTGACATAATGCACGTTACCCTTTTTTGATCAGTAAATATCATATACCGCTCAGCCTATACTATTTAAAGTTATATATTGCTGGAAAATAAATTTCCTAATTTTCAAATGAGATCGGTATTTAACAACATATTATATTTTTTAAAAGCTAAATCTTTTTTTTTACCATACAAATTTTTTTGGCGATGTTTCGAAATCCTTAAAAAATTTGAAAATTTTATCATTATTGCTTAAAATTTTGTCAAATGATGCCACAAAAGATTAGTTTTCAGACTGTGTTAATGATAAAAGCTTTGATTTTGTGGTAAACATGTAATCGCAATTTTATTTTAAGGTAGTTGGCACTTGCTGAGAATTTGGGAATTTTTGTTGTCGACATCTGGGCTCTTGGTCTATTTAACCCTTTTTGGGTAAAAAATTTAAGAGATAGAGAAAAAATTTTACATCTTCCGATGTGTGAGGAAGTAGCGTGATTTTTTGAAAATTTCATAAAAATTGGAGGAAAAATAAAGTCACAAATCCATTTTTCAGTAAACCAATTTCGTAACTCAATTTGAAAAAATTTGAGGGAATCACTAAAATCACGAAATCATCAATTATTGATCGCGGAAGCGAAAGAGTTAAAAAATAAAAAGCGCCTTTACCAAATCAAAATCCCTGCTTTCAGATTTGGCAGCGCTTTAAGTGTGGATACAATAGCATCATATATCATAAAAATTAGGCTAAAAATATGCATCAAACAATTTTGAATCGCAAGTGTTCCTTTTGGATGCACGAAGTGGAACTTGTTTTGAGGTTTCAAAATCTGTTTATTTTCGGTGCTTTCTGTGGCTCAAATTCCAACATAAATAATTTCAAATTTATGTATATATTAAAACTTTTTCAAATAGAATAACAAAAAAGGTTAAATACATGCAAACAAAAAAAGATATTAGTCTTTTTCATAAATTAATGTAAGTTTTAAAGTAATAGACAACTAAAATCTCATCGCAACTGTTAACAACATGCGCTTCAACTTAAATTTCCACTAACACAGCAGGCTTGTAAGAAAACCACGCGCAAGCACAAGCGCGATTGTCAAAATCACGCGACTATGCAAAAAAGACGCGCTCTGCATGCGTGACGTCATCTCAAGCAAAACTTTTGCAAATAACGCGTAAAAACAAAAATCATCTTTATAACAGAACTTTTAACTCGTAAACATGGGAATGTAAAAATTCCTTCCCAAAAGTGTTTAAAATTTTACTCAGGAGTGGAGGTGTTTTGTGATTGAGAATCACTGCTGTAAAAAATTTAAGAAAATTGTTAACTATTGATTGATGTTTAAGAATAGTTATCAACTAAAAATTTGTTGGTGAAGCACAGATTTTCATTGATTCTAATACTACGGACCTATGACAACTGAATTGTGGGAAATATAGTATTTGCCGTTCAATCTATATTTTGGTTTTATTGCAATTACTTTCAATGAGTAAAAAAACGCTTTGCGCTACACTTAAGTATGCTAATTAGCTGGGGCGTATAGCAAGCGAAAAACTTCTTGCAACAATTAGATTTATTTTTGAAGAGGATTTTTTTCTTTAAAATCTACATTAGGTTTTAGGGAGATAATCTCGGGTACAACAATAAAATTTTAGGGAAAATTAAAAATGATGATTGCTTACAAATCACTCAGAAATTTGAATAAAAACAAAAGTTTAATTGATAGCAGCTTTGATACATATTTTGGAGGCAAGAAGGCAATTGTCTCCCCATTTACGCTAATGCTAAATTGAATTAATCAAGGTATTAGGTGCCAACAGTTCTTCAACAGTTTTTAGTCATTTTTGTTGCTAAAACACCTGTTTTTCTTTTCCACAAATTTCAAACACCTGACTGCAACTAGTAAATAATAACAAAAACATACTGATTCGGCTTGTGAAAAACGTTTGATGAAAACTTTACTTGCAATTGCCAACGCCGTACAAGATATTTTGAACTTAATGTTAAAACTTATTGTATACGCAAACTTCTGTTCTGCTCAGCACTTGCTTTCACGCAACACGCAACGTTTCGTGTGGGGAGTTTTTCTTCAACCGATTAATTAGCGATCAATTTATAAATTTATTGCTAATATCAGTCAATTGATAAGCGATAAATTTACAACTTTTGACTGCAAAATTGACTTCTCTCTATTGAGCAATGACTTAGGTAGAAAAATAACTACGGCAAAAGTGTTTACAAATGCCAGACTACCTGTCTGATGGAGTAGCTCTTTCTCATTGATATTGCTTAATTTGTTTTAAATTTCGGTATTGAATGTTGGTTGAAAATAATTGTTATTTTTTCCACAGGTGAAGCTGCAGGAAGTGAATACGACAAAACAGGAGGAGGATCAGACGTGATTTGTATCGATCTGAATGTCAGCTACACTTCTGGAAAATATATAAGTGGTTCTCATGGTACAGCAAAAAGTTAACGATTGTTTTTTTGTTCTGCACAAAATGTCTCTTTTAATGAACAGCAACATTGTTTAAACTAGATGGCATGAGTGGTATGTGGAAGACAATAATAATTTTTGCGATTATAGAAACTGTTTTTCGACAATTCAATTGACAACGCTGGTGCCCTTTTAAAAAGATCTAGTGTATAAGAGAACAACTTTGTGATGCCATCACCAATGCACGTACAAAATTCAAATCTTCTTTTCCACCAACGTTTTTTATGGCTACCCACATAAATGAGAGCTATGTCATTTAAAGCAATGGGCCATTACAAAAAATAATGCTTTTTCTTTTGTGCGTAAATAAAATAATTTGTTTCAGCAAAATCAGACGAACAGTAATTACACACTAAAGGTAATTTTTTTAGATCAAATTTTCTAGTTGCAGTATTTGCGTAATATAGGCAATAGAGTCACTATCAATCCTCAAAGGGATAATAATCTGCTACATTTTGTAGTTCTATAGTCTTTGACATAATGGCATTCCCAATACTTATTACCTGCACAAATGTCCTCCAAATAAGATAAAGTATTGACGCTTCTTTTAATGGCGGCTGGGACGCTTAGGAACGTTAACAGAACTGAATGATAGACTTCTCCGTTTTTCGTAAATAGTCTTTAACGCGGATTTTAGTTAATTTTATTTCGTAACTCTTTAAAATTTCAGGCCAATTGAATTATCCAATTTCTACAAAAATAAAACACTGAATTACCACACTATAGGGGGGGGGGGGGGGGAGCGGGGCCAATAACACATAAAAAATAACGCACATACCAGAACTATTTTCCCAGCAAGATCTTCGATATTCCAAATGAATAAGTGGACAGACATGCAACTTATCGCATAAACTACACCACAATTCGCTTAACTGCCAAATTCATGCTATTATTAACTTGTAAGAGAATATCAAGAACAAAGTTTATACTGATTTGATCAAAACGCTAAAACAAAATCATTACTGCATCTACAACCTCGTCAAATTAAATGGTCACCGCAAAAGGAATGGCCGCGAGTCAACAGCTCTGCAAGAAAAAACGCAGCGCTGATTAATTGGCTTGCGGTCAGTGCAATTCAGATCCAACGTGAAGAAAATATCTAACATAAAGAGTTCACTAATGGGTATAGTTTAGGCAAAATAGAAGCGTAGCAATCATAGTGTAGGCACAATCGATATAGTAAGCGTAATATCAGCAGAGCAAGCTTAGTATTGGCGTTGTGCGAGCATAGTAATTGATATCTCACGCTGGTTTGCTTTACTGTTTAATTCAAAAGTTGAAATAAGTATAACAGTTTATTGCTAAATACTTTACATTACACAGGAAAATTGCTAATTGTTTCGTATGCTTAAAATTGCGTTAATTACATTTGTTACTTACTGCATTAGCAATTTGATAAACAACTTTGCATCGTCAAAGTAGCTTACCATCCAGTATATAGTTATTTTATACAAATAATTCTTTACTTCGGCTTGGATTTGTATGTAAAATTATATTCGTACTAAAATCATGATCAGTGAGAACTAAAATTAGAAGTTTTAAAAACTGCATAGCATAACTTTTATTGCGGTAGTGCTTCAACTAATCTTATTCAAAATTTTAGACTGGTTTAACATACTAAGAGTTTGTCATTTCACAAAATTTGTTTTTTCCTTTTAATAAGTGGGAAGCTGGAGGGAGTTGTCCAAAGCCAAATTTAGGAATGAATGCTAGAATGGTAGTCCTTTTATTACAGAAACAAACAACAGGATGAAAGTCCTATTTGACAACGTGGTGCTTCTCTTTTGCAATTATACTGCAATTGTGACATCAAGTTCCTTAAATTCATCTATGTGGTGTGGTTAACAGGGATAAAAATGATTTTGCATACACTTATATATCTTGCATCCGATTCGAGGTTACCTTAAAGTTTGGATTTCGTGAACTATGTCCACAAATCCTGACCTCCATACCTATTGATCAAAATTTATCTTACTCATAAACAGACTAGTACTTTACGAACATTCATCTACTGCTTTCCCCAAGAATTAAGAAGACCGGTGAACATTTCTAAATTGCAATTTTTTAATCCATATCTTCATACTTTCCGGCCTTACTATTAAGCGCTTATTATTTTATTTAATTTTGTGTACCATTACATGGTAAACCTTCTTACTACTTCTTAGTAATTTCGTTTGCGATTTCACGCCAAAGCTTTGACATACCCACATCAGGGGAAGGGGAAAATGATCCATGCCTTCCTTATTCAATGGGTAACGTCAGAGAAAATTATTGCTAGGTAGTTCATCTCGGAGTTCAGCAACATCAGTTGAATTATTGCACTACGTCATAGCTTAAGTAGAAAACTAATCCAACAAATGTTGTACTACAAAAGCGAATAATTTTTTTTATACGCGAAATAAAGCGAATAAAAGCGAATAATTTTTTTATAGTACAAAAGCGAATAATTAAGAAACTATCCTAAAAACATCATCAACAATCAGATCACCAAGAAAATTGCTCAGTTCTTCACCCTTAAGCGATTTGGCCCTGAAAAATGTCCTGTGTACTTGAGGGTCCCTTGGATAGGTAAGCCATCCACAAAAGTGGATAAAGAAGTCAAAACCACCGTGGAAAGCTGCTATGATTCCGTCAGGACCCGCTTGGTCTTTACGTCTAAGCGCATGCTGCCTGTGGCCTGCAAGGATGTTCTACCTGCCATTCAGAAAAGTTTTGTCATATATGAATACAAGTGCCACTGTGACAGTCGGTACGTAGTGAGAACATCTCAACGACTACAGGATCGCATCAAGCAACATGTTCCGCAATGGTTAAGACAACAATTGACTCATCCACGCCGATCTCAACCACACAGATCGTGCAAATGAACCGACACTAAACCGGATTGTGACTCCGCCATTGGTCAGCATCTTTTAGATAATGATCGATGCGCATTAAACTATGATGATAAGCGGTTTTCAATCCTCGCCGCAGCGCGAAGCTCTTTCCATCTTAATCTTTTAGAGGCTACTTATATCAAGACCCGACGCCCGGTGTTATGCAGACAGAAAGAGTTTGTTTACACTCTCAAACTCTTTCGATAATTGTGGCATTTGGCTTCCTGCTGCGCCTTCTTTAACTTTCGCACTTGCGAAATCTTTCTTTGGCGCGCTTTGCAATACTAGCGCTATCATTGGCTTGTCTTGATAGCCTAACGTCCAAATTATTCACATATAACACACTTATTTACTCTAGATCTTCCCTTTTGACGCGATATCGCCACTGATGAGAGCGTCACTAAAAGCTTATGGCTCAAACAGCTTTTTTTAAAGCTATATAAAAATAATTTTTTCTAAACTATGCAAAAGTTCACAACAAAACTATACATTTTTTCCAATAACTATTTTTGTTGGCTCTTTTTTTTCAGCACTCACCACAACAAGATATTGCTCTTTATTTTTTACGGTCGACTGCGTTTTCCTCTATCAATTTACCCATTTTCATAATATCCTTTAGCGCAGTGGTTCCCAAACTTTTTCAGTCACGACCCACTTTTTAAAACATAAATTCTCGGGTCCCGCATAATTCTACATGTACTTCGAAGTACTTGGAAAAAGTGCAGTGAAAACAAACATCTATTCACGATGTTAATTCACTTTTAATTTATTTGAGACAAAGCATACAGTAATTTAAATTTTCAATGACTTTCGCGACCCACTGAAATTACGCCCACGACCCACCAGTGGGTCGCGACCCATAGTTTGAGAACCGCAGCTTTAGCGCATTTATAAACCTTCTTCTTTCGCCTTCACCTTTTATTTGGTGGGTTCATTTTTATCATCCCTTTACGAACATAATAGTTTTATCAAAATGTATCCAAACTATCGCAAACTTTCCTCCCACATTTTGCTTTTCCATCTTCTAACAGATGCTGTTTCTACAAACATATTTGTTTCTTGTTCTATTCATCCTTGTTACTCTCAGTGAAAAGTGGATCATTTTTGCAGACAGTGACACTGTTTCGACCTATCAGGTCTCTTCAGTGCAGTTGGTGACCGACAAGAAGCTAGAGGCTTTTAATAAAGCATAGCTTAGACCGCCACACTTGCGGGATCTATACTAGATCCACTTGGTGGAAGGTCTGTCAGTACTCTGCGAAGCCGTATCACTCGTGAATGAGTGGCGGTTGTCGCAGGTGCACTAAGTCTAGCAACTGCTAGAACAATAGTGCTGTCACAGCCTAGTGGTCACAAGGTCTTACATGTATAGTAATGCAAGAGGCTAGCGATGCACATAGCAAAACTGTTTTGCTATGTGCATCGCTAGCCTCTTGCATTACTGGATCATTTTTGATTCAGCCACTTAGCTTTATTTCTAGCTTTTAGTCAATGGCACCGTTTTCAAGTCATACAGCATTGGTGATTTCAACACCATATTATTGGCCACACTTTTCCGTTTGTTTCAACCGATAGCCTTCTTTTGCAAATTACTGTAATTCTATGTTTTATGTAAAATAATCTCATATCCTACACAGTCGCACTTTAAAGCTGAAGACCATTTAATTTAAATTTAAGCAACTGTCGTTACACTCTCAAGTTTTAGATCTATCCTCATCAATCGTAGAACTGCGCTGCTTTTAGGTTGCAACTCATCTTTCCTGTTTTGGACCATTTTACAACTGATGATCGCAGTCTTTATTTTTTTGCACCAATTTAAGTTAAAATTGTACAAATTAATTCTCATGTAACAAGTTAAAAAATAATTACTTCAGTGTCTTAACATCACTTTTGTAAAACCGCAATTAATTATGCGCTTTAGACGACATAAGTAGGAAATTTACACTTATAACTGTTTTGTCGGAATAAAAAAAATTTGTATTGGCATAAAACCAAATTATAGCACGATGCTCTTGGAAAATCAAAGCGACTAACAGATTGAGAGCCACTGCACTAGACAATATTAGGCTACGAAAAAACAGAGCCACATTTGAAGCGCTGAATAAAAGAAAAAAATGCTTAAACACAAAATCTTTAAGTGGTCTCCAATAAAACCCAAGTTTGTATCGGAACCAGCTTTATAACATCTGTTCAAAAAGCTATCAATTGCATTATTTCGAATACTCTTGTAATTTTATGTAAATAATCAGAAAACAAATTTTGCAAAAACGTTTGGTATGACGTCGTCGTACCATTTACTAGTCACAGTTTTTGCAGGCTGGACACTTGATTGCAGGCTTTTGAGCCAAAACTTGCATTTCTTGTCAATTATTAAATCAAATAACAGTTGTATCAGCGAGCTATCTTATTTATGCCGCTGCCAAATTCAACATTATCATACGGCAAAAAAAAGTGCCTTTGGTTGCTCAAATGTTCATCGCTTGTTTTAAAATTTCTAAGCATTCACTTTACGCCAAAAAACTATACAGAAATTTTGAACAGCTAAGTAAAATCGTTGCAACTGCCACGTCTAAATATTTTGTACAATAATTCAACATAATTCTTAAGTATTGATGAATATTTTTGCATTTTGATAAATTTGTAGCCCTTTAAAGTTGGCGGCAAAAGATTTTTTTGAAACTTTGACATTAAGCCACAATAACAGCAACAAAATTGTTTTCTACGTTGTGGTATATGAGCTTACAATCCGTTGACGAGTCTTTTAATTAGACTGTTCCACTGCTGTAGATGTGGAGATATTCTAAGTGTCTTAGGCAGCCCACAACACTTAAACAT